>JAGDQP010005963.1:0-75069 GCA_022664845.1 Lepisma saccharinum
CTATTAAATTCGTACGTGACACTATAGTCCTCTCCGCCGGAAGCCATATTGCAGTCGCACTAACCACATTTCCGGGAGGTCCGGCTGACAAGTGAGCGCGAAAATCTTTGCTCACAAAGATGGCGTCGGCTCACTGTGAACCGGAAGTTCTCAGTGGCATTCGAAGGACAACTTTAGTGATCCCTCACTTCACTGAATGCCACCATTGTCTCGCATCACATAGTGTACTTTTGTTATAATCTCTGGAGCCTGTCGTGGCATCGCTATTACTAACTCCAGTAAGGCAATAGACCTGCCTCTTTGACTTGAATCGCGGTTTTCAGTTTTAAAGATGAAAGATGTCTCAGGGTATCGGTATTGAAATTTTGAACATGTGGGCAATTTTACTTCCGTTTTTTAAGGAGCTTTCATTTTTTATTTTTAGCTGTTTGCCGCCCTCCAGGGTGCTTGCTCCTTTTTGCACCCACCCCCCCTAGATCCGGTACTGCTGTTAACCGTTAGATCCACCGATTAATGAAATCTCATTGATTTCAGGCTTGTGTGGTTCAGGCCAAGATAGTGTAGAATGTGTGAAGGAGACGGCCAGGGCCTAAGTTGAAGATACCATTCCGATGTGACTGAGGCGAAAACCTGCGAAAACCTCAGTCAGGATGGTCGGTCGCTGGTATCGAATCTGGGAGCTCTGAATGCAAAGTCAACACTCTGCCAGCTAAGCAACAATTAAGTTACTTGGTCGAAGTGTTTATTAATATATGTAAAGGTCAAAGAAAAGAACAAAAGAATTATATACTATTGTGTGCAGTAATCATGTGTGCGAAGTCACTGTCTTTTTCAGCACGTGTCTTCTGACCTGCTTGCAGAACAATAACACTGGGACAATGCTAACATCGGATGACATGTTGAAACACTTTAAGTTTTACACGCTTTTTTCTACTCATTTTCTGTAGGCAAGTCAATCTAAAGGTGTTCGAAAGGTCAGTGTTAAGATCTCTTTATACTATGCACGTATTTCGACACACACAAAATGGAGAGCTCCTTAAACGTGACATCTACCGCATCAATTATAATCAACAAATATGAAATATGAATTTGAAAATAAACAAAACGCAGTTAACGAACACTAATACTGGTCATTTATTTGTATATGATAAAGAACTACCACTGCAGTATTTTACGTGACTTCAGGCACTCAGGCAGGCAAAACTACTAATTAATTGTCGGCAGCGCGGAGCCTCTCTGGGCGCGGGGCCCTGGAGGCAACTGTTGGTCTGTTCACCCGTACCTATGGCCGCCACTGGAATGAGGAAAGGGGGTCCAATAATAGGTCTAGCTAATAATAGAAAGTCCGGGCGCGCGTCTGTACGTAGTACCCGTAGGACGCAATGGCCCTTCTGATAGGGCGATTGGACGTTCTATCATTAATAATATCTATCAAAACAATTTCAATGTGTGCTTATTTTAGATAAGAAATTTGAAGGGCTGGGCTATGACTTTATACTTTACAAGCCTCCAAGTTTCTTGGCTAAAAGAGACCGCTTCAAAATATGAGATAGCTCATGGAATAGGCTCTAATTAGAATTATTGGGCTCGCTTTTTCAAAATTTCTGGACGTCTTAAAAAGTACACAAATAAGAAGTGTGTGTGAGAACCAAGGGCTCTTAATACTATAACTTATATATTATTATTATTATTATTATTATTATTATTATTATTATTATTATTATTATTATTATTATTCATGTGCTGAACAGATCTAGCTATGGCCTAAACTCGCCATATCTGAGCGATGTCGTCTTTCCGCTGATCACACTTCTACAGGCAAGGATGGACATGATAATATAAGGGCTTTACTTGAGATCCCATCCCATCATTCATCTGGTGAAACTCACGAACACCTTGGAAAACCTAACTCACAATAACGCCTGAAAGCAGAGATTGAACCTATGTCCCTGCTAAAATCCACAACGAGAACCACTGGTGGTAGCTAAATATTAATATCCTTTCTAAATCAAAATAATTGTATCTTGTAACACCCTGTATATATATCTTCTGGTGGATTATAAGACGTCATAAAACCCAAACAATACGAAGTGTTAGATTAGTGATTCTTAATCTTTTCGAGTCCTGGATCCACCTCAAGATCATTAAATTCAAAGGGATTTATTAAAATAGAAACTTAAGATATTTGATTGAAGTTTATTTTACTTTTCCTTCCTATTATGTAACAATGAACACGTGTTTTTGTAGCTCCTTCAATCAGGGAATAATTTTCTTGCTCCGCCGACCAGTAGGGGAATGCTTGGCAAAACGGTGAGGTAGGGTAGAAAGGGGAAGCGAACCCGCTAGTTAAGACTGATAGCGCCATCAACCAGGTGGGAGTTGTATTACTTGCTGGATGCAAAACAGAGGCAGTTTGGTAAGTTGAAGTGATAATTTCATGAATAACATTCCACGTAGAGGATTTTGTGAAAAGAAAAAAAAGATTTTTCTGAGAGTGAGTCCACATTAGTCCAAATTTCTGTGCGTGCACATGTTAGTGATGACTGTCTCAGAACAACGAAATCATCTGTCGTTTCTTTCCTACTCCGAATTTTGAAAACAGAAAAGTAGACAAGGAGAATATTCGGGTAATTATTTGCTACACAAATTACTCTATTTGATGGCACAATGCACTACGATAGGTTTAAACACACACGAAAAAGAAACATCTAAAAAGAGTCGAAATTATTTACATGTGCTGTCTTAATCAATTTCCAACATTACTGCTAACGCTGTTCATAGGTTGCCAGATACTGTAACTATGTTCATTGTATGTATATATTTTTATTTTCAACCAGATGTACCGTACTCACTCAGCATGAAATATTTTCGATGAATTAAAAAAACATTTCTGTTAATTTAGAAACGGTTTCTTTTCTAAAAAAAATGATTGAGAAACATTTTTAGAATTATTTTATTTCATACTGACAAACATTTTAACGTCAGGAGGTCATTTTTGTAAATATTTCCTTCAAATTACAAATATATATTTTTAAAAACATATAGTTCACAATATATATTCCAGTATTTTTGTTTCAAGCTTTTGCTGCAATGTGCTTGAAAAAAAAATCATGCACATGTTTTATCAACATGTATAATGACGCTATTCATAAACGCATGTTTAACAACATTAGACCATTTTGAAGTTTATCAACACAGAATTTTGAGGTTTACCCCACAAAACTAATGAAAATAATTTTAGTTTCCAGTGTCTGGCAACGCTGTCAGATCATTGATAACAGAACATTGCAAAACGATTCAGACAGCACATAAAAATAAATTCGGGTCTTTTACATTTTTATTTGTGTGTTTGAATGTACTGTAGCGAATTGTGCTAACAAGCATGGTAAGTTTTTCAGTAAGTAATGACATGTATATATTATCTTTGTTTAGTTTTCTGTTGTTAAAGTTCGGAATAGCAAAGAAACGACCGATGATTTCGGTGCAATGAGACAGTCTTCAGCAACATGTGCACGCACAGAAATTGGCCCTAGTGTAGACTCACCATAAACTTCAATTAATTTAGCATAACATTTCTTGTTCGTTTGGGGATTTGTGAAGCGTGAACTTCAAAATATAAGTACATCACCTTATTTTATAGTTATTTAAGTGAGTAGTTACTTATTTGACTTTGTGTAACTGGCTGAGCAAAGCCATCTTGAAATCTTAAAACGAAGGCAGTTGGACGAAATGGAGAGACAAGCTGTTAGACAAAACGGCATATTTGCATTGAGATTGTAAGAACAATTGAAACTGTTTTGTAAAACGATAGAACAAAGTATTGTTTTGAAAATGTTCAAAACTAAAGTAGGGGATCCGAATATCTCGCACCTTAACTTTGTTGATTTTTTTCACTAAGAAAGGCTATTTATTCGTGCGAATCGACTGAACCATCAAGTTGGGAGACTATTTGGACAAATGAAAAAAAAATCTGCCTCCTAGTAATGACGTATAAAAATGTGATAAATCGAAAACTAAAAGGTTGCCAGTAGGCCATATTGGGAACATGATGTTCCCAATATGGCCCGCTATAGAAAATAAGAGCGTATGGAAAAAGTAATGTGTAATCTTTCTGTATTACTCATATATGAGAGATATACATTACAAGCAAAAAAATTATATGACATTGCAAAACCAAGAATATTGTATTAAAACACAATGCCAAAATTTGTGGAAAACAAGTGAATGTACAAGAAAACATATGAGTAAATAAGAAGAAGTATAACACAAACGAAGAAGTTTAGGAACGTCACGTCTCACATAAGGGACAAAGAAATGGTCCGTGATCTTTAGCGGTGATTGCAACACACTTTTCATGAACGTATTTGCCCTACGACACGCAGAGATACATCATGTCTGCATCCTTGTCTCTCTGGCAAAGGTAACAAAACCAAGATTCACAAGACTTGGAGCAACTCATTGTTGGTTCTTCAGGACTATTAGAAGCAGCTGCTGAACTCTGGTCGTTTTAAACACTTTGTCTTGGTTTTAATCTTCTTAACTTGTATTGGAATTGATAGCTTCCGTATTACCTGGAATTATCTTCGTTTTAATTACTAAACATTATAATGATGAGTGTTCAGTACAAACATTTCAAATACCCAATTATTTCATTTTACAGTTATGACTGCATTTTGCCCAATATGGTGGTGGGCCACATTGCTCACTATTGACCTCTACTTTTTGTGGCGCCTTCTAGTTACACAATGCAATCAATACATTGCGTCACACATATTTTATGTTCACATATGCTTACATAACTACACTATCCACGCATTATACTGATTAGGTTTTCAACAATAGATACTGAAACGAAACATTACTTACTTTGCTAAAATAACAGCAAAATAATTTCTTGCTCAATATGCCATTTCCAACTGGAGCTGCTGGCGCTCACGAAACGTTCTTTAAGATCTGAATTTAAATAATATAATTTTAATGCCAGAACCACAGGTTTTGTTCTCTTAATTTTACTGTGAAAGTGCTTGAATTTTTAAAATAAAAGAATGGATCTCGAATCTCATTGAATTCGGTGTAATTTTTTGAAAGTAGGTAGCAATCTGATTGTTGAATTGATTTTTTTTTAAATGTTTACGTTCTTTTGGTATCTTTAGCTCAGGCTGGGATGAGGTAAGTAGAGAGGATGGGAAAGGTCTCTCTTAATGTACTATCCTGGCATTCGCCTAATGAAACTGATAAAATCTGATTATTGAGGGAATAAAGATGAAATAATATAGAATCACAATAATCAGAACGCAAGTTTGAATATCTGGACTTATCAAAATTTCTCCCTCTGAACCCACCAGTGAGTCGCAACCTATAGGTTGAAAACCGCTACGATTGATTATATTGTAGAAGAGCTTTTCTAGAGGAGTGCACAGGTTAGCTTTCCGGGAATAAAAATAACAAAAAATTTCCAGTTGCGTGAACAGTTGACATTCTTAAGAGATATGACTCATTTAAAACCATAGAGTTAGGAATATAAATAGAGGGAACCTTAGGCTGTTTTGTGGGAGTGGAGAATGAAGCCAAGAGACCGAAGGGACGAGGCATTTCGGCCATCTTGTGTGGCCCCATATTCAGAGACCCTCTTTTCCGAGTATTGCCTCTCTCAGCTACACTCATCCTCTATCGAAAAAGGCAATCCTCACAGTACTTGGTATAGAGGGACTCTAATGGGGCCACACAAGATGGCTGCCGATGAACCGAATTTGGCTTCATGTGACGTCATGTATGTTCTCTCTATTTTCTTCCTAACTCTATGATTAAAACAATCATCTTAGAAAAATAAATGAAAAAGAAATCTTTGGAATTTTTTCTTGAATTTATAATTGTAAAAGGTTAGCCAGGAAGTAGGGAAGAACAAGAAAAAAATAGAGGTCAAGGAAAAGAAGCAGTTTGGAAATAAATAGTTCTAAGCTTCCACATAAAAAAAGATGATTACTTTCATGCATATATGCATATTAGAAAGAGTTTTGATTTACTGATGAGTACCTTGATTAACCTAAATTCCCAATACGGAAACTACTTTGATTATTTCTCTGACTGTAAGCAGACGAAGGAGCAACATAAACAACGATTCCTGTGATTGTCATTTACGATCAATCTATCATCACATAGTGATTCAAAATCTTTGCGTTCTCTTAAAATAACAAGGATTGGAAGCTTTGTGTTTTCAACAAATACAATTTTTCTTAAAGTGCAAGTTTTAATCCTAACAAAGGATTTTTCATATTTTAGCAAAGGAAAGTGTTAAATTTATTGTGGAAGAATCAACAGGTATCAGTTACATTTTTTAAATCATAATATTCGTTTTTAAAGGTATCTAAACTTCTATTAACCTGTTCGTTATAGTGATTTCCAGTGATTTTATAGTGTGTGTTTGTGTTTCTACTACGACCTCAATGTAACGATACTGGAGTGATCGGTTAATGTCGAAAGGTAAACATTTGAGCAAGCATTCAACCTCGATAGTCCACTTCTAGTTTAAGTCAATATAGAGCAAATTTTAGTTCTGGTTTATTAAGTTTGTTATCGCTGTGCTTTTCATTTACTTCTTAGGGCTGATTTTCATGAAAGCTTGCGTTGCTTGCAAAATAGCCAATTGAAATACGTATTAGGGCTTATTTTCAAGCTCGCTTGCGTTGCTTGAGATTTGGGCGAATAGCCAATTGAAACACGTGTTACATCCACGTTATTAAACTACACCACATATTTCAATTGGCTACTCACCCTAATCGCAAGCAAAGCAGGCAACTCAAACGAGCTTGAAAATGAGACTTTACACATAGAACTCGTAATAGGGGCCTTAAAAGACTATTGGCTACTCACTCTAATCGCAAGCTTTCATGAAAATGAGCGCTTTATTCTTGAGTCATGCATGTACCGGACCGTACATATAAGGCTGCCTTTTCTTGCAGGCGCTCTCCGCGGGCTTTGCTTGCGATTTTTATAAGTAGCCAATAGAAACTCGTGTTATAAGTAGAACACATACTTAAACACGTATTTCAATTGGCTATTCAGCCAAATCGCAAGCAAAGAGCACAGCGAGCGCCAGTATGAAAAGCCGGTCTTACCATCATTTGGGAATGTTACTCCCGCGTGAACATCGTTATTATTTTTATAACAGTCGGGTAAAGTACAGTTCGTGCACCAAAAAAATGTAAAAAACAAAAAGAAATGTAGGAGAAATGTAGAGTGTTTGCAACGTGTATGGAATTATTGAAATGCTCGCTCTTTCGGTGACAGCGAACTTTTCTTCTCTCTCTCTCTCTCTCTTCATCTTTATGTTTTTCTCTTACCTGTTGTTTCTCTCTCTTACACACATTATCTCTCTTTGTGTGAGTGCGTGTACACTTTGATGAACCGGCCTGACTCAAAGATAAGCTTTGCTTTCGGTCAGTGACTTTGCGACCCAGTCCAAAACTTGATACAAATGACGCAATTGACCCGGCCTGGAAAATATAATTAACTCGGAATTTCGGCGTCATATTTTTCGTACTCTTGCGGTAACATTTCCGATCCTGGTCACCACTAAAATAAACATAGTTCATATGCAAGGACATAATTAAAATCTCTCCTTTGTCCTCCGGGTTATCGAATCACCGGGTCAGACTGAGTCCCAATCCTAGACTCGGTGACGCTGTTGAAAACCTAATCTGAATCACCCGACTGATCCGTTTCAGCTCTGGTATGTTCATTCTGTTCGTGCCAATCGTTATAAACACGAATTCATTAATGTTGGAGTTATTAAAACGTTGCAATAGGTGCAATCCAAGAGTGACATGTTTGGAACAGATACATTTTCAGAAATTAGTAGAAAGTGGCCTCCTTTTCTTACTATTTCAAGAGGAAAACTTTTTTCTTTTAATATTATTTTGGCAAAAAACTGTTTTCCATCCTATAATTTATCAACATACTATTAAATGTACTTTATTCACGTTTGAAATGTGGAACATGTAAGGTTTGCTATGCCCACCCATAAGGAACATACACATTTTGTTTTTGAACATTTGTAACTTTTCATTTTGATAAAGTTTTCGCTTGTAATCTTGTCTTTTTCTGATAGAAATTTAGCAGAAAAATTATCATTCATTCATTTTCTTTTTTTATGTTCAATTTACATTAGTGGTCTGGAATTGAAGATATGGCCTACGGTACCTACTGAGTTTGTTACAGTGTATTTCGAATCAGTACGTTCAATGAACCCCGCCGAATTAGGGACCGAACCACACGCGCACACAAAGCATGTGTATTAACCTTTTGATCTTATCCTAGATGTGTCTCAGAACTCTGCAGTTCCACTGGAAATCACAAGTATTTAATCTGACCACCAACTTCGCTTGCCATTTTGAAAGTGTCTTTATGAACATTTAAACCACATATTCGAGTAACCCTAAAAAAATATAAAATCCAAAAGTCACTTACTTCTATCTTGCTGTTGGATTTCTGGGAACAATATTCATTGTTCAACAGTATTCAACATTCATTCAACATTATGAACAATTGCCCCCCAGTAATTTTAGAATGGCTTTAAATGACCCCCGGAATAGCTTCCACCCTTAAAGTAATTGTCCCCACCATCCCAGGGTCTTTCTCCCAAATCCGTCCATGTTTATAATGTTAGATTATTTAGATTTTTTTACTAAATTTACTTTCCAAATTTTTATCTGTTCTCTCTCTTCATCATCTTCTCTCTCTCTCTCTCTCTCTCTCTCTCTCTCTCTCTCTCTCTCTCATTTCTTGTCTATGTGTAACAGGTGTTTTTAAACTATTCGCTGTATTATTTTGTGAACACTGTTTTTTCTCGCTTTTATTCTTTCATTTCATCTGTACTAATTCATGTATAGGCCTATTTGGAAAAATATCTGTGCTCATGTTGTTTGCTGAATTTCTTTACGTGACAGAGACGAAGGGAAGAAGAGAGATAGGTCTCTTTACTAGACACGATCAGAAGGTGTTAATTGGGTGGGCTAGCTGCACAGGGTTCACAGTCGCCATTTTTTTAAATGCAAAATGTAGATTGCTGTTTGTCCATAGATTATACAGTTCAGGGTATACTTTTTCCAGTGACTGCAGGGAGAATTAGGGATAATTTCGCTTCTTTCTTGTTGCAACGGTAAATTTGGATACGTTTTCTTCCCCCCCCCCCCCCACTTCATGAAAGATGACTCTATTTTGAATTGTTTTTATGTATCGGCCTACTCCTAGAATCTGGAGTATAGAAATGAGAAGCGGTTAAGTTAATCAGAAAATTCCTAACATGATTTTAGAAAAGAGAAATAAAAAAAGTACATTTCAAGGATTTAGCCAAAAAATAGAGAATACAAAAATTAGGACCCTTGAAAAGAGTGTATCTGGTAGTCCTAGACAGAAGAAGTCGTTTCCGAATGTCGCTTTGTAAATGAAACAATAAAAAAATTGGAAGGATATTTATCCTTCAAACTGGGGATTAAAATAGTCGAGGACAAATTCCTTAATCCAGGGGTACTCCCCGGAATCCGGAGATGAATGGTCACCCTAGTGAAGGGTGAATTTCTGAGATCGAAACAAGAAGAAGAAGAAAAATAGTTCATTTAAGAAAATTTTAGAAAACATGCCGAATTTTCGGAGCTAGAGGCTTTCAAATATGGCAATGTATCGTCACAAATGACGTAATATCTCCACCAATGATGTAATATCTGCACAAATAATGACGTATAATGTGTGGCATCTTTCCTCAATCTATTCTCTGTCTGAAATCATGGTTTTGGTCTATGAAGGAAAGGAAGCTTACACTGAGATTCATAGAAAATAATCAATAGATTTTTTTTTACGAAGTTCAAAATTTGCAGTCAGGTAACAGCTACATATAGTGGATTGAGGGAAGATGCCACACATTTGGGTTTAGGAGCGGTGGCGGAGCGTGGCATAAACAAGTGGGTAGACAATGTCTACCCTGTCTATCCCGAGAATCCGCTACTGTTTAGGAGTCATTGTGGAGTAATTTAAAATAAAGCAGAACAGCAAAATGTTGCACAAATACGTAAGTAGTTTTACAAATTTCTAGCCAAACAGTGAAGCAATACCAATATGTCAGTGGGAATACCAAGTTATACCATATATTGTCCCCGGAGGTCAATACACTTCTTACAAAGATTCTGCAACAAATTTAACTCTTGGTTGAAAAAAAATCTATAGCGTCAAGCACTTCATCACTGTCCTGAAACTGCTACCTTTTAAGTCAAATGTCAATTTCGGGAACAGATAATAGGCACTAGAGCCTAGTTCGATAGAATAGGGGGGTTGATAAAGCACTTCGCAGCCTAACTTATGTAATTTCTGCCTTGCTCGAAAAGCTTTGTGACGTCATAAAGTAAATACGTTCTAGAGAAATCTTCTCTTTGTTCTAATGCGCAATGCGTTCTGAAGACTTATTTCCCCTTGTTCTAATAGTTAGTGCTCTGCCGTTCAGAGGTCGCCACTGCGCCTTGAAAGAAATATGCGGACGTTTGGTTTCTGCATGCAGTATTGCCAACGAAGCTATATGTATGGAAAAACTGTTATGTCATCCACTTCCTTTTCTACCTTCTATGTAATCATTTATTGCCGTGAGTAAGATAGGTTTCGGCTGGTTACCTCCTACAGTGAGAGCTTCGGTCAGGTCACATTGCTTTGTTTCGGATTGTAAGAACTCTTCGAGAAATTGAATAAAGAAGGAAAGAGCAAGAGAGCCTCTGACGCACTAGAGAGTGGGGGGAGGATTTTGTTCTATGGTAAAGAAATGGTTTTAAATGCGGAGAATAACGTGCCTTGCCAGCGTAAGTTACACTTTTCGACACGTGCATATACGAGGCTCCCGGAATACTCTAACAGGCCTGAAGGCAGCGAGTATGACGTCACACTGCGGGGCTGACTGAGGCGTTAATTCCATAGAAAGCAATAGGAAACAAACGGATATTGTCGTTTTTTATTTTTCCTTCTGAGAACTAAGAAAATAGTTTGAAGTTTATTTTGTTCTAGGGAACAGCATATTTTCTTCTGTTGAAGTTCATAATTTAATTTAAAACACTTTATTATTTATATAAAACGCATTGGGAGAGACTTCAATTTGAGTTAGTTTTCTTTGAAAGAGAATGGATGAAAATGCTAATTTGTGTACTACTGATAACTGGAGACTCAAGAAAATACATCTCATCATCTCTAGTTCGAGAACTTAGGTTCATACCCCCGCCCCCCCACATATACCCTATATATATAAACAAAATAAAAATCAGATAACGTAGTACGTGTTTACTTTCTTGGAGGAACGTGATTCCTTTTGCCAGTTTCCCACGCTGCTTCTCCCTGATGGCTGTATGCAAGAGATGCAGCAATTTTCGCCGCTCGTAAACCTTGCTCAAGATAATCGATGAGGGGGGGTACCATCGCAATCTAAAAAAATCCGCGCCATCACTTTGGTAACAGATTTTTTTTTGCCGGAACTTTTTGTGTCTGGGTGAACCCTAGTGACAGCGCTGTATCGACTGCTTCTTTTTGGTTTCCGGATCTTAGTGGTGGATCCAGGTTGCATCCTCAGTCACCACACGACCCACAACGCTTGTGGAATTCCTTTGAAAATGAGACAAAATCGTCCTTGCAGCACGCACCCGAAGTGGTTTCTCATTTCCCCTGCCGAGTGAATTCCATACTTCGCGCTGCCATCAATCATTCAATTTCCAATTAAAGAAGCACTACTTGAAACACATGCTCGAAATTTCATATCCTTCCACCTAAATAATCATGATAGCCTATATTAACAACATATCAATATATTTACACTCTTTCGATGTTAGGCCGGAAACTTTTCAATAAGTTCATGCTCATACTGACGGAAGTACATGAAGCTAATATATAAACAACGGATATAGGGACCTTTAAAGTTTAAAGTGACATCTGGAAGTAGGCATCTTACACAACATATGCCCACTGATTTGGGGGCAGATATACAACAATAATAGTGAAATTAAAATGTGAAACTTCGTGTGTACATTAATTATATAATACAACTAAAATATATGAATAAGTATGGATATATTTCGACCACTTCAAAAAATATTTGGCCTTAGCCAAAGATGTCAAAAGGCCTTAATAAAAAAAATGATAAATCAGAAAATATCTGTTACAATGTCGACCTTGACGACATCTGCTTGAAAGTAGGGATGGCCAAACGTATCCGGATATAAGATAACCGGATCCGAGTTTCGGATATCTGGGGCATAGACACATCATCGTAGTCTTCCCTAACTCGTATTTTGGGCATTTTTTTTGTCGTCTAGAAAACGATAAGTCTTGTTTCGGTTTCTTTACTCTTCATTTTGGAGTGTTGAGAGGGGAGAGCAGGATCATAGAAGCAGAGAAGAAATTACTGAGTTGTACATTGATTGCAACATTAGTGCTTTTGAAACTACTAAAATAATACTCTGTCACTAACATATATATAGGAGTGACAAAAGGAAAACAAATAATCGACAGCACCTTCTTGTCTCTTCTAACTTTACCCTCACCCATCACCAACCAACTGTGCCTACCCTTTGCCCTCTGGCATGGTTATCAGTTACTGCGCAATAAACATTGCGTTATTAAAAGGAAGTAAAAAACAAGTCCTTCGACCCTTTTTAAGCGTGCAGGTATGTAAAAAAGATATACAAAACTCTTTTCCCAGATTCATTTGTTTTGAGAAATAAAACATGTATTTTAGAAAAAATAAAGGAGGTTGTTAAAAAATGTTCCTATCACAGTCAAATACACAACTATCTCTGTAAAATATATTTTTCGAGTTTTAGATATATTGAATTAAATTTGCTTTATTTAAGGCCCTTTGTTATTTTTGGCCCAGGCCAGGACGAGGTATGTAGAGGATGGGGGAAGGTATTGGCCAGGACCTTTTAATTTACGATCCCGGCATCGCAGTTTGAGAAGCATCATAATAATGAAGTTCGAATACTGGATCTTTGATTCTGCGATCGGAATCGCACGAATCCATTGGACCGGATATCCGAAATCCATTGGATCGAAACCGAGTTTCGGACATCCGGATACTTTTGGATCCGGATCTGATCATCCATACTTGAGAGCAGATTTCTCTCCCTTATGTGCTAATGGAGCATACACCACTTTAATGCAGAAATAACTTTACGTTTTGTGTAAAATAAAAACAATAGTTATTTAACGTCTAACATATATTATATTAAACATGTACCGAGTAGCCGTAGCTCTGTTAGAAGCCCGTTGACTTCATGTACGGTAGGTCCTGGGTTCAATCTCCACGGCGGTCATCTTGACTGAGGTTTATCCTTAGTCACACAAGGTTAATAATGCTGGGATGGTGCCTTCGAAACTAGGCCTCGGCCAACTTCTTTCTCACATCCTCACCCCCACTTTTATACCTTCCTGAGCCATAGTTGCCTAAAGGTCATAAATGACATTCATATTCAATTGTACACGTACGTAGACCACCAATTACAAACGTCCTTTGTATGACCACATTTTATTCAGGAAGAGAACTTCAAAGAAATGAGTGTCTGAGCAGAAAACAATTAAAACTGTCTTATTTGATGCAATATATTTAGGTAGTGGCATCTATCTGCATCCTCAGCGTAAGACGCAACTTCACCTGTTTCGCGCCATATGCACGGCTTCTTTGTGATACAGTCTGAGCAAGTATTTGACAGTCAAAAGTACAGTATTCCAGGGCATTTTCTACTCTGTCATGGAATTTAGCCCGATCCTAAACTGTTTACTCACTAGAGGTAATTATTTTTAGGTTAAAGAAAGATATTTATATTTTTCACAGGACTTGCTTCGTCTTCTCGTGACACATTACCTGACATTCACTACAGCTTGTAGGGACCCATTTTCGGTTGGTCACAACATATCTTACCCTCTACCCTTTTTTTATATGTCTTCTTTTTCTTTTTTTTTCGTGCTTTATCGGTGATATTTTTTCGTCTTCGGCTTTCGGATTTATCCAGATGACAATAAAGCCGAGCCATTCAGGCCATCCCTTTTATTGTTGTATTGGCGGGATTTTTATTCTTATTGTTTCTTCACTTTATTACTCTTTACATTTATTATTCTTTGCATATTTTATTGCATTACTTTCTTTAACAATTTTTCTTTTGTTTTAAATATTCATAAAGAATTTGAAAGATTTGATTGTTGATTTATTTTCGTCGAGAATTTTGCTGGTTAAGCCACACACTCCTTCCGCTCCTTGTTGTCTGATTCGATCCTCTTCTCTCATTGGCTGTCGCCAATCAGGAGTTCTATCATGGCTGTTCATAAAAAAAAAGCTGCACTGAGAATCGGCTGCACTCGAAATTGCATTTTATAAAGCAAAAATGTTAAAGCAGCCTATGATTTAAAAACAATTATATAAGTTAAAGCAGCCTCTTCGTTAAATATCATTTGAGGCAGTAGTTTTTATGACCATAAGAAGTAGTATGTTGAGATATCTTCACCTGTAGCTGGTGGTTTGGAGTTTCCATATTGTTCCGCCTTCAGAGAGTGACCTTGGAGCATCTTTTGGGTGGATTTCGTGTGTGTGTGAAGTGGTTTTCATAAGTGTGCAGTGGTTTTCCTGGTTTTCCTATAATAAAAAATAAATATAATCATTTGTGGTGCTAAGCCCTTCTCTTGAGTGTGTTTGTTAGTGATTTAGTGCACCTTCAGCATGTCAGTGGTTTGTGGTTTTACTGGTGGAAACGTGTGAAATGAAGATGTCAGCTTAATTTGGTTGACATCGGGGGTTGGTTTACTATCAGCTACGTGTGGTTAATATCTTAAAATCTCTCATTTCTCTCTCTGAAACCCAAGTCTGTTTCATATGTTTAGATGTCGGAATTACAGCATTTTAACAGTGGTTCGAATATGTTGAATATCTTACCTTGCACTGCACTATGCACATACTTTTCAAGTGCACGGTCTTTCCCACTCAGCATTTGTTTGCTCATTTCGGAAATCAGTATGGTTCATATTTGCACGAAATTTCTACAGTGTGTCCGTTTTGCTAAACGAAAGATTTTTAACGATTCGCAATGTTTTATTTCAATTACCAACAAAGTTCAAAACTCCTCCGTTGTTTTCGCCAACCGTAAGCCAGTTCGCTCATAGAAATACATACTGTAAATCTATACCTAACCCAACTATAGTATGTCTCGACTGTATTATCGAATCGGAGGTTAGCCTGTGTTAAGTACAAAATTGAAAAATACATACGAAATGTTTGACAATGATTTTGGAATATCAAAGTAAATTTCTGCCCAGTAGTTATATTAGTAACTATTCTTTTTTTTCCGTAGAAGGAAATGTTATGCATCAGTGATTGTGGAAATTTCATTTCACTGGGCTAAAGTGTAGTATGTGTACCATATTTGGAAATTGGAAATAACCTAATCTTTTGGAGAAAATGCGTGTGAATTCTAGTCTCTGCTCTTAGGCAGAGCATTTCTGTAAACGATTAATTTAGCTTTAAATATGTGAAATTAACAGCATCTTTAAAAACACTTTGGATGTGCTAAAGATTCTCTTTGCAAACTTTCTTTTTTCACTAGAAAATCAGATTAGGTACTTTTTCTTCTTAATACGCAATGAAAACATTGTTGCAAACTGTCTCAACATATTAAACTGTCAAGATATTATTGTCATTGAATTATCCCTCTCCGCAAACACTCGTAAGAACAGAGGGACAAGTGCCCCGAGGTTAGGGTCCAGAGATTCTGCCAGAACCCACCTAAATGGTGGGTTCTGGTAGGTCTCAAGCACTATGTTTTTACGGTAAAAATACCCTAAAATTCTACTTACTGCTTCCCAATTTTGGGTTCATATTCCCCAAACTTAAAATTCTAGCAGAATCCCTGTACTGGGCCAGACATATTTAATTATTTATTTTACGTGATTGAAAACATCCAAGAACAAAATTGCGGCAAACTGATAGAGATAAACACCTACTGCATCTACGAAATGCTGCGCCTGAAGCGGGCACAGTCGTTTGTCTTGTACCTCTGCCACCCGTCAAATCTAACACATTAATATAGAAAAGGTGCACCCCAAATGCTCCCAACCAGTTGTGCATATGGGCAAATACCCTTTTGCATTCCCCTAGATCCGGGCTCTGATTTTCCCATTTCTTTGTTACGTTTAATCAGGCATGTATCTATAAGTTCGTTTTGGAAGGGTACCACGGGCTATCGATGGAGATCCACGGTGTCTGGGCATGGTGTATATACGGAGTGTATGTGAACTACACCGACAAACCTCTGGAAGTGATTCCTCAGATCAAAATAAGACGAAAGTTCCTCTGACAAATTTCTGAAACGTGCATTGTTTCGGAGCTACAGACTACCGAAAGTGTGGGGAAAATTATCTTTAGAGTTTTATATTTTTATCACCACGAACAGGAAGCTGATGTGGCATAGTATTGCCAAAAATTTAAACTTTCTCCATTTGAAAATGAATATTTCAAAATTCCTCAATGTGCATGCAAGGGATTCCCCAAAGTAAGATGGGAATTTCGGAAAATTTCTGAAGATGAGGTAGGTCGAATTGAGCATGAATTAAACGACTTCCCGTGTAGGTAAAGATGATATACGTCATTCGTAGCATCCAATTGGGCAATGATATTCAATCTCTTTGATAACAAATAAATATAATGTTGTTTGAAATCATGCAATTCTTACTCCTACTTATTATACAACCACGAATTTAAAATAAAATCGTTCGGCATATAGAATCTACTTGAGATATCGACTTGGCACAAACGATTTATTGTTTTCTGGTGGAATACCGTCCCATTCATGCTTATTTCAAGGCATCTTAAGAGAATTTCTGGGAATCTCCTAATTCCTTTAGGAAATCCCTTACGCACCCATTGCGAAATTTTGAAATATGCATTTTCTGATAGTTTAGATTTAAGGTCTTTGAGGGTACCATACCGCATCAGCTCTACTGTTCGTACTGATAGAAATATGAAGCTGTAAAATTTTTCAAGTTTTCGGTAGCCTATAGCTCCGGAACTACGCGCATTTCCCAAATTTGTCAGAGGAATTATTTTTGTTTTGATGTGAGGAATCACCTCCAGAAGTTTGTCTGTGTAGTTCATAAACGCCCTGAATATAATCACGCTTAAAATATTATACTAATTTAGCATGAAACTAAATTACACTTCCCCCTCCCCGCCGTACCCACCGCTTTATACATTCCTGATTTAATTGTTTTATATACTGTTCCCTCTCCAACAGTTAGTTCAAGCTCAGATAATTACATACGATCGTTTTCTAACAGTGATAGTAGGAGCTAAATTACCTTAGTCCATCACTCTACTGCACACATAACAGGATACAAGTAAATAAGTTAGTCTAAAATGGTGTTTTACATTGCTTTTTCACAGTATGGAATAAATAACTCCTATTTAGATACGTTTTCTTCTAAACTGCTATTTTTAATTGATATTGTTATCATATTTGCGCATAGCAACTGTTGCTATCACTGTTACGGAATAATAGCAGTTTTGCCCATTCCTAACGCGAAATTTCTGTCAGTTGGTAGAACGAAGAAAAAAAATATGCATATTTTACTTGCTTGTATCTTTAGTATTCATTGTGTATACATTTCTCGTAAATATCATTCATTTGAAGTATCATTCATTCATTTTATTGCGTTTTTCATCATTTATATGGTCGATTATTCTATACTTACGTCTAAGCACTTACTACTGAGCATTCATTTTTTCCATCAGTTGGAAGAAGGAAATAAATCCACCAACTTTTTTTAATTTTACAGAAAAAAAAATACAATACCTGGAAACTATCTAAGCAATACACAAGGATCAGAATACCGTTCTGAATATTCTGTAAAAATATGGTTTGCTTTCAGTAAATATTAAAAATGTTATACAGTTTTTGTTAATTTCCCACAAAATAATTTTTTGGATTTATTTCCTTCTTGCAACTACCGATTCAATTCTAAACGAGCTTATGATTTTCTAACGACCGAAGCTACAGTTTATGTTAAAGATGAGTCTGAGGCGATCCATTTAATGGACACCCACCACATATGAACCTAGGACCGTCAGTGTACTAACCATTCAAACAATGGAGTGCCTAATTAAGTTTTGTTTGGACTTTAATTGTCGACTAACATTTCAAAGCCTTGTCTAAAATATTATAATTTTCAGTTTGTTGAATGGAAAAAGAAATATTAATATTATCACTATATAATATCGCATGCATTTAAGACTTAGGGCGACTTTCGTTGCAGGCGCTTGACGCGTATTTTTCTTGCGATTTCTATGACTAGCCAATAAAAACTCGTCTTGGGGCTACTTTTCTTGCGAGCGTGCGTTACTTGCTTTGCTTACTATTTTGGTGAATGGTGAGTAGTCAATTGAAACACGGGCTACACGTAGATCACGTGTTTCAATTGGCTACTCACCCAAATCTCAAGCAATGCAAGTAACGCATGCTTACAACAAAAGCAGCCTTTACACGTAGAACACGGACTTGAGCACGTGTTGCAATTGGCTATTCAGCCTAATCGCAAGCAAAGCACTCATCGAGCGCCTGTATGAAAATCTGACCTTATAGTTAGGTTAAAAGGAAAAGGCGCGTCTAGCAAAAGGTACTGTACCACAATTTTCCAAATCAACAAAATTATGTCCTTTTTTCTTGTTTTGTGTCAATAATGGATTCGGATGATTAATTTTGAGAGAATATCGTTCTATTTTCTTAATTAAGGAGTAATCTACTTCAGAACAATTTTCACATCTGAATTTGCTTCGTCTATCCAAAGGTAGAGTCAGGAAATATAAGGTTTCCATATTAGACACCTCTCCCCTACTATTCTAACAGGAATTCGAAGGAGTAAGGACGAAAAGTGATTTTATTGTTGTTTAATTGGTAATACTGAATTTTCGCGGATTTTTTATCATACCAATTCAAACGATTCAGAATTGAAACACACACTTGTCTAAAGGTTTTTCCCCATATCATGTTTCCCTGCTTCGCCTTTTGTCTTCCGAGCTTCAGGTGAATTAGAATTTGATTTATGGTCTTGAGACATCTAAGGCTGAGGCCGGGTTAGGAGAGAAGAAAGGATTCGGGAAGGTGTCGGCCAGGGCCTATGTTGAAAGTGCCATACCGGCATTTGCTTGATGTGGCTGAGGCCGATTCGTGGTATACACTTTAATACATTTTTTTAAAGCAAACCAAATATATGTTTTTATCACACACAACTGGGATGAGAGGCAACTTTAAGCTAATGTTATAATTAGCTTCATTAATTTATTTGAATCTAAACGAAGACTATTATTTATATTTTAGGTTAATTGGATTGCGATGTCTGAGACAGTAGGCATAGTTATGAGCAACCACAGTGAACTCTGGGAAAATGTAACAGGTAAGTAAGTTAAATTCAAAGTCAAGCAGTTTTATTTTAAACTAGTGAGAACAAACTCTGAGCTAAGTTGACTGTATTGTCGGACGTATACCATGCACGATTACATAGTTCTAAAAATCGGCTAGAGGCCAGAGTTGGCGTGGGTCAATGAAAATTTGACCCACTACCCACCTGATCCACTACACACTGACCCAAGACCCAACGGACCCACCGACCCACTCCGCTGAGAAAGAGGACGCAAGTTTACCCTCTCTGAACTTGAAAGCGGAATTTAGCGGACCTTTGAAAAGTTTTTATACTCGGGACCCGGTGTGACCCGATGGGCAAAGCAAAGATTTAATATTTTTACTTATTATACTAATTTTGTAGATTTTTATAATATTCAGTGAAAATCTTGTTTTATACTGCGGATATGAGTTACGTGGATTTAGGCGCATACTTTTCAAATTTCTTAGATTTTACGCATTTGTAGTCATTCTGAATATTTCTGAACGTAAAATAGTGAAGAGGGTCGTAATCGTCTATATCCTCATGTAGGCTTGCAAAAAAATACTTAAATATTTATATCTTTCATATATATATATAAATATATATATATATTTAGCGCGCTAGTCGGTAGCGCGCTCGACTTCAGTGCGAGCGGTCCCGGGTTCGATTCCCGGTGGGGGCTCAAAAATTTCGGTGTTGAGCCAGCATCGTGAGGACAATTGGGGAGCTGCTGTGAATAAAAGACAGTGGCGATCACAGTGAGAGCTTCGGCTCTCCTCTCCCAACCCGTCTGGTCAGCGTGGGAGCAGTAGACCAACTCCTCCCTTGGGGGAGAGGCCTCATCCACTAGTGGATTGAATATGGCTGTGATTTATATATATATATATAATAAATATTACTATATTTATAATAATAAATTATTATTATTATTATTTGAATGAGTGTGTACGGTAATTTTAATGCTTGCGTACGACATTTTCGATTTCAACAATTTCCATCCCTGCACTGCAGCATGGCCAGTCGAAGTGTCAATCACTAACTTTGAATGAAAACAGAGGGATGCTCAAGAAGGTAGAGACTCCACCGCTCGTCCAAAACTTCCTCACGGAGTTGTTTCCTGCTCTGCCTTTCCTTGGGAAGAGCCAGCCCCTTCTGAGGATTTGTAGCAATGTATCGGCGAGCGAATGATGTCGTAGCCAAAACAATAAAGACAGTGGGTCTCGATGGGTCAGTGGGTTGTAGTGGGTCGGTGGGTCGAGTGAGTGGTGGTGGGTCGAGCGGGGGTCAGTGGGTCGTGGTGGGTCAAGCCATGCCGACCCACGACCCACTCCATCTCTGGGCAGTACCAGCTACTGATGAAGGGATGGCTGTAATTGATTGGCTGGCTGTAATTGAACAAATGAAAAACAGTAGTAAGAATTGTTTTGTAACTGCACGTACGAATAATATCTCATTTTTATTTTAGTTTAGGAAATGTGAACAAGCAGTAGACTCTAGGGAGCAGTGTCTGATAAGTTTTCTACTGAATAAAATTGTAACTAAGCGAACTTCACCTTTTTCCCACGTTGTCCATAGATGGCAAGTTATGCCACGAGAATAGGCGCATTCAACGTATTAAAGTAGGACTAAGCGCTGAGTGAGCACTTGAGTCTTATTGGTTTGCCTATAGAAAACAACCAATAATATTCAAGTACTCTCTCATCGCTTAGAGTTACCTTAGCAGTGGCGGCTCTTCGGGTGAAGTTGGTGAAGTGCCACTTCACCTACTACATTTTTATGTATTAAGCTAAAAAAATAAAGCTATTCAGAAGAATCGATCAAGGTACATGATAATTTATGCTTATCCATAAGAGACTAAGCTTTTAGTATGACAGAAAAATGGCATTATGGGTAATTAGTGAGCCTAAATATTCAGGATAACTTTTCATCAAATAGATGATCGGACTGCATTAATGCGTGAATGATTTTATAGCACTTCACTTGTTGTTTAAGTAAGTAGCCGCCACTGTACTTTAGTCCGTTGAATGCGTCCAATGTTTACGGACAACCTGCAAACTTAACAGTATTACGTGTGGGAATGTTTCCCCGGCATACTTTAGATTTTCCATCCTCCCCATCCAGCAAACTGCGAAAATACGAGGTTTGTGTAAAAAGATCAGAATCTCACGCTTAATTTTCACTCTAGTGCTTTACTGAATATATTAGATCATAAAAGTTGTGTATAGTATTAAAAGAGTGTCTTACTAACTATTGTGAAAACCTTAAGTTAGTGGAAATAACGGTAAATAATTTGTTTTAGTTAGTTTAGGTTACATGCGGTGAGTTGGGTTAAGTAATTTGAATACTCCGTTTGAAAATACTTCATTAATTTTGGAAGATTCACTTACTTAAACAATAATAAAACACTACTACGTACACTTAACAACAATTGAGGAGTCCAGTCAGAGACGGGATCACATATTCAATTAAGGCGTGATTACTATTTCGTTGTATTGATCTTACCTCTGTCTAAAACTTAATGTATCTCTGTTCTCGGAAGGGTTGTGGAGGCTCTAGTTATGAATACGACTAGTGCCTTGTTTAGAATTACTAAGATTGTTCCGATTGTAAAATCATGGTTGAAATAACTAACATTTAGACTACTTAACTTGGTTATCCTTCTTGTACTAGTAAAGAAATAGGTTACATGCTTAAAGTAAGGAATCTCTTTTTTCCAAACTCTAAGGTTACACGGTAGAAATTTAAATTATAAAATACTGAACACAAATGAATTGATTATAGCGTGACATTTTGTAGATTAGTTCTGCCATCATTCTTTTATACTTTAAAAGTGATACGCACCACTAGGAAGCTATATACTGTATTTCGATAAAGAAAGAAAGAGACTCACGAAGTGAGTTGCGCTTAACGGCCATCTTGCGTTTAGATAACTAACATGAGAAGATAACCGTTGTAAATTAACGCTGGTTAAAATTGAAACCCGTTTAACGATAACTTGTGTTTACATTACTAAAATAATCTTGGTTAATGATAACCACGCTAAGATGTTAGTCATGCAAACAAGGCAGAAATAGTTACCAAGCATTTATTGACTGAGTAGCTTTCCCCTGTCTCTGACTGAACCTCTCAATTATAAAATAAGAACAAACACATCATTTTACGGAGCGAATTAAATAAAACTAAATTAGAGAAATTGTTAATGATTACATCTAAGTATTTGGTAGTAAGACAATCGAATCAAGAAACAAGAACCTAACATTTTCAATGAAAAATGGATCATATTTTGGGTTTTGGTGATTTTTTAATGAAGAAATACCGCGCAAAGTTTAAGAAGAAAAGAAAAAGAAAATCAATTCAGTTTCATTCTTATTTGTTGGATAATTTATGTCTATCATCGTATGAAATTACTTATAATGCTAAATAATTATAATATTTATCTTTCCTCTACACCTACAATAAATAGAAATATATATATCCACTGTTGGATGAAGGCCTCCCCCTTTTCTTTCCACATATCTCGGTAAGCTGCTATCCTCATCCATGTAGCTCCTGAAAAACGCTGATTGATTTCATCTACCCATCTTGCATTTGGACGTCGTCTCGGTCGGTCGTTTCTTTTCTCTAGGAATCCAATGTAGTACATTTGTCGTCCATCTTCCATCTGTTCGTCTATGTATGTGACCGGCCCATCTACACTTCATCTTCTTCGCCGTCCTGATTACATCCTCTACCTTTGTTTGTGTGCGAATCCATTCATTTGTCTTCCTGTCCCTCCTAGTTATTCCTAGCATGCATCTCTCCATTGCTCTTTGTGTGACTCTTAATCGTTGAGTTGTTTGCGTAATCAGTGTCCAAGTTTCACAGCTGTTCATCATCGCAGCTAAGACACATTGATTATAAACTTTACACTTGAGACACGTTGGTAGTTTGCTTTTAAAAATAGAGTGTAGTCTTCCAAACGAACTCCACGTTCTATTCATCCTGTCTCATTTCCTGTTTTCAAAGTTTGGAGTAGCAAAAACAACCGAAGATTTCGCTGTTCTGAAACAGTCTTCACCAACATATACACGTACAGAAAGGCCTACTTTGGACTCAACATAACATGCACCAAAGAAAATTAATTTTCAGTAAAAGGAATTGAGAAAAGAAAACAATTTTCTATAGTGAATACTCGTGAGCATAATATCATTAATGTATCACAAATAATAATAATTACAATAAGCTATCTTGCAAAGTAATTGTCAAAACAATATAAACACTCACATTACATAGTTATATACAGAAATCTCCTCCATACAAAAATCTACTATAATCTCCAATTTGGCGTTCCGCGGCATTCTAGGACATCAACTTTACAGTTGCCATATACACTAACGCCATCCCACGAGACTTTTTAGAACCTCTGCAAGCATGCGAGAAAGGGGCTGTTTGAATTTTATAGTCTTCAGGCATCTAAAGCTCAGGCATAGGAGAGGGAAAATACGGGAAGGTGTCGACCAGAGCCTAAGTTGAAGGTATCCCGGCATTTGACTGGTGTGACTGAGGAAGACCCTGAAAGAACTTCAGTCAGGATGGTCGGCCACTCGAGTTGAATCTATGACCGTCGGGATGCTAAGCCAACGTTCTACCACTGAGCCACCGCTGTTCGGTAGAAAGGGGCTTTACTCTATTATCTGCACTCTATTTTTAAAGTGCTTTCGTTGGTACAGTGACAGAAGTATACGTAATGTACTTATTTCGGTACTTGCATATGCATAACCAATGAAAGTTGACTTACGCTGTTATTACGGAGTACTTATAAATACGTTAACTTACGAGAGATTCCTCAATTAAATCTGCATTAAGGAACGTTAAATAAATCAAAATAAAGACTAGATAAATAAAACTAAAGAAAAATGTCGAATAATGAAAATAAAGATACCAAAGATAGTTATTTTTATGACCTACTTTGCAGAGAAATCATTTGAATTTATTTGTTATTTATTGTTCTGGAGTGGAACTGAATTACTGAAATCTATTTTTGCCTAGTGTGGACTCACCATTAGAAGTACCTAGCGAACGCTTACGCCCGATTGCAAAGACGTAGACCTAGCCTAGACCATGATTTAGATGCATTTGAAAATGAAATGATGTTAAAACTAAGCCTAACTTAGACTATGATTAAACTCCGTCTTTGCAATCGGATCCTGATATCTAACAATTACTAGTTCGATAAAATTTTGAATGCATATTTTTCCATGTGTGGGAGAGTTTTTATCGTGTGTATCGTATTTTGTATAGTTTTTATCTGGATTCTGACATTCATATAATCATTCATATATTCTAATTATAATAATTTGTACGCCTGTTCGACATTTGAAGACAAATATTCGTGAAGAAGTTTCTTTATGAGACTAAAGTGAGGATCCCGTGGAACTGGTCATGTATGTTCGAGCGAGCGCGTGCTTCTTGCATAACTCTTATTCTTATTCTTATAGGTCAACTAGGACCAATTTATGGGCTCAGCATATTTCAGCTATGACGCCCGTTACAAAGTAGTATAGAGTAAAGTAGGTAATAGTTTAAAGTAGGTAATAGTTTAAAAGTAGATAATAGTTTGAAAGTAGGTAATAGTGAAAAGTATTAGTGAGAAACAAAAAGTAAGTTAAAATGAGAAATTTAAGGGCCAAGGACCCATCTTATAGTAGTAAAAATAAAAATTAAAAGAGGTCAAAATCAGGAATTTTTAAAAAGGGGTTGATATAACCAGGAATTTTTCGTCAATATCAGGAATTTTTCGACAAAATCAGTAGAAAATAAGAAGAAATAAAAGGTCAAAGTCGGTAGGAGTTGGGCGGAAAATAGGCTATCTCGAGGTCAGAGACAAGAGAGTGAAAAGAAGGAAAATAATGTGTAAATGTAGAAGAGGGAAGTGTAAGAGAGATGGGCGATATGTATGTAATATGTTTCGTGTAGGTGTGTGTTCACTGCGTGTAGATGTATGTCCGTTGAACTTAGTCCGTCATTTCACTATCTTCCTCCTCCCTCGAAGAGCACAAATCACACGAGGTGCACTGGTCAGCAATCACGCACAAACTCCTTGCATAACTCAACAAATTACAAAGCACGGAGTAAGGTCACATGACACAGCATGATCACACTAACCAATCAATTACGAAACGAAACATCCAGACGTTACTATTCGAAAAATCGAAACAGTTTTTAACATAGAGCTAGGAAGAAAATAGAGAGAACATACATGACGTCACATGAAGCCAAATTTCGGTTCATCGGCAGCCATCTTGTGTGGCACCATTAGAGTCCCTCTATGCCGAGTACTGTAAGGATTGCCTTTTTTCAACAGGAGGATGAATGCACCCCAGAGAGGCAATACTCGGAAAAGAGGGTCTCTAAATATGGCCAGTTACTATGGCCGAAATGCCTCGTCCCTTCCATCTCTAGGTTTCATTCCTCTCTCCCATAAAACAGCCTAAGGTTCCCTCTATTTAAATTCCTAAGTCTCTGGATTTTAAGAGTAAAATAAGAGGTTGTCGCCATTTAAAGTCTTGATTAGTACTCACTATGTTGAAATTACCTGAACCACCAGTAAAAAACATTTCTTTTTTCAGATCGTCCAGATTCGTGGCCTCTTATGGGAAACCCATGGCCAGTGTTGTCAATAGCAGCGTTCTATTTGTATTTCGTATTGAGTCTTGGTCCTCGGATGATGGCTAAAAGGGACCCTTTTCAACTTAGTACAATTATGATATTTTACAACTTGTATCAAGTCATATTTAGCATTTGGTTGTCATCTTTCGTAAGTACAAATTACTAGCCGTAAGTATAAAAACTAACCTATTATAAACGCATAATAATATGTAAGGTGTTATCTCAGCGATTCATAGTCATAAGCCACAAAAAAGTAAATTTTACAGAACACCGCTTCAAATGTACCTACCCTCACACGAAGAACACAGAACCAGAAACCACTAACCGATACAGTTAATAAGGTTGGCTAGTATTTTTTCTCTAACCAGTAAATTGTAGCCGTTCCGTTACAGCATTTTTGATTTTGTAACCTGCGATGGAAGAAAGCGAAAGAGACATTTATTTATTAGTACAAACAAAAAATGTACCGTTCTTCGAAATAAAATAATATAAAAAGCATGAAAGGTTGGCGACAAATCGAACCCGGGCCTACCGGGAATTAATGCAACACACTACCAAGTGCACCAATTAGCCAATTGGAAACGAACGGTTCCGCAAGGTCGTTTAGCTTTACCTGTATCCACAACACGTAACACAGCAGTGTAGTAGAGTATATTTAGATAAGCAGGACGACAACAGGTGGCATTATGTACTACAGGGATCCATGATGATGTGCAAGCTCTCTAGATCGTTCATATAGGGAACATTACTGTATGAAAGAACATCTCTTAATAATTCAGTTGGTTGGCACTAGGTGGCGACAAGAGTTTATGCAGTAGGGATTTAAGCCGAAGAATACACATAAGGGCTGATTTTCATGAAAGCTTGCATTGCTTGCGATTTGGGTGAGTAGCCAATTGAAACACATGTTTTATTGTAAGGTATGTGTAACACGTGTTTCAATTGGCTGTTCACCCGAATCGCAAGCAACGCAAGCTTTCATGAAAATCAGCCCTAAAACGAAAACTGATTAAAAAAATATAGGTTGTGGCTTGTGACTATCTCTGACAGAAAACATCGTATACTTTGGTAGAGAGTCAAAATGATATATTTACAAGGTCTAACAGCTATACGTAATACGGGTACTAGCAAGTACACTACAAAAATAAAAGAATGTGATCATGTTATTTAAAACAAACTTTCTACGCAGCATAAGAAAATGAAAATGCGCAACGTATTATAGTTATCTGTTTGGTTTGTTTAATTTAATCTAGAGTTTCTATTATCCATGTACGTAATACACATGCAGAATTTTATTACTTTTAAATTTCTGGTTCTGTTAGTCTATACTTAAAGATCTAAGCAGCAGAATCAAACATCCTCACTGGGCAGCCATGAATTGTAACAGATAGATCTCCAGGTCATGATTTTTATTATTATTATTATGCTGCGTACGTTTGATCGCAAAGTTCTACAAGATTAACAAAGAATGTTTTCTGTATTGCTGTTATGAGCGTCAAGGTTATATTAATATACTCCAGGATTTAATGCAAAGTGAACCCAAACTCATGAATATAATGAATGAATTATATGAATATTTAACTCATGAATTTAAATTAGAACAGTGAGTTTACAAAATTTAACAAAAAATATTGTTAAGTTTACAGTTTCTATGAAGGTATATTAACAGAAAAAATATCTTTAAAAAACAACAACAAATAATTGCCTTGTTTCATAAACATTAATTTACTTCGCTAACTTTGAGTTTTGGTGTTAACGATCTACTTTACTTTTTTGTTCTAGGCATTGCAAGATAATTATCTAGGCCTAATTCTCACTAGTGGATGCAACCTAGACAACTCTTTCCAAATGTATCGTAACAGGGTAAAGTTTTTCTTTTCTTTCTTTTTTCTTATTTTTTTAAACTAAAAGTTGATTTACTTTTCCTTGATTCTCGAATACTGAAAAAAAAGACATCAGTAATTCATTTGAAATTGAAGTTTACTCTACAATGTATGGGAATCGGGTCTGTATCTAAGTGTGTATGAAGGACTTACTGCCAAAAGTAACATTAGTCAATAAGGATGAAATTACTACATCTCATAGCCTTATTGACTGTGGGTTAGTTGATTCTGCCACTGAGACCTTCATATAATAGTATTTACCATGCATGTTCGTTTTTAAGGTCTTCTCGTCATAAATGGCTAAGTTATAAAATCTATTAGGCTACCGATATTTCAAACTGTTGAGAGCATGCATCAACTGGCTAGAGGTCTTGATCCCAAATTCTTTTCCGGCTGAATGGATGCATTAACCCAGTGGAACAAACGTTTGAAGTAATTGTGATTCTGTTGAAATATAATGTTCGTATCCACGTATGTCTGGCTGTAGGGCATCCACCTATTGTGTTGTATTTTGGTGTATGTACACTTTATATAACTCATTCCATTGCAAATAATTAACACAGGCACGTCTATAACGTCTATAAACAACTAATGACAACCAACAATTTAAAAAGTGTTACGAAAATCCATCGTTAAATATGCACTCTAGTTTATCAAGAAACAGAAACATGGCGCCATGCGGTGGGAATACTAATTACGACACTTCGTGTTAGGAATGAGAAATCTGGACAGTATCTCGAGCAAGTAATAGCGAGTGAAGAGGGGTTAGCTAAAGTCAGGTTAGGTATTTTTTAAATTATCATACGGGACGCACAGCACCTTTAACGCTCAGAGCATATGTACGAGTTGAGACATACAGCCCCACATTTTACTCCCTCTTACACTAATCTGAGGGACTTCAAACTGATATAACTTAGTTCTCTGTGCACAAATACTTCAATGATTATTTTAGCATATCGGTTGTTCCTGTAATTTTACCTAATTTTTACTAATTTTGGATGCACTATTATGAATATAACCCCTACCTTGTATAATCTTCCAGGGGGTACTGAATATACGGAGAATTCCCGCCCGTGCCACCCCCTGGATTCATCACTGATCAATATTACAAAGTGAACCAAAATTCAGAAAATAACCTTTTAGTGCACCCATATGAACGTCAGTGAATAAGGGAAGATATAGGGTTTGTCTTGTCTTCCGTCCCCATTTCAGGATCTCAGCAACTTCAAGTCCGACAGAGTTAAGCCATATACCGTTGGATTCGTGATGGTCTGAAACGGTGGGGAAAATTATCAGTTTGACTCTAAAACTGGCAGGTTCTTTTGAATCGCTTAGTATTCTCCATTTGTGCTTCTCCTAGATCTCAGTAACTACAAGTCCGACAAAGATGAGCCATACACCGTTGGATTCGTAATAGTCTCAAAGCATGAAATCACCTATCAAATAAACTTTAAAACTGGCAGGTCTTTTTCAATCACTTAGTATCCCAAATCTGTATGTTTCTTCCCCCCGCCCTAGATCTCAGTAACTACAGGTCACACAGAGATGAACAATACACCGTTTGATTCGTCATGGTTTGGAACCGAGGGGAAACGTATCAGCTTGACTCTAAAACTGACAGGTCCTGTTAAATCGCTTAGTATTATCCATTTGTGCCCCTCCTAGACCTGATTAACTACAAGTCTAACAGAGATGAACCAAACACCGTTAGTTTCGTGGTCTGAAGCGGTGGGAACATTATCAGTTTGACTCTAAAGGTGGCAGGTCCTTTTAAATAGCTTAGTATTTTCCATCTCTATCTAGAGTTCATATCCTAAACTACTGAAGCTAGAAACACCAAATTTGGTATGAGGTTACATAATAACTAGTAGGTTAAGAAAATATTACAAAATGTTGAAAAAGTTTCCATCTTGGAACCAAAATGGCCGCCAAACTTGTTGGTGTATAGAGTGCATGGTCTAAACGGCTGGAACTAGAGAAACGAAACTTGGTACAACGGTACGCTATTACTAGAAGATTACAAAAATATTACAAATTGTCCCCAAAGACGCCATAATGGTTTAAAAATGGCGGACCCTAAATACCATTTTTCACACCGTTCGAGCTAAAGAAATTAAATTTTGTATGAAGCTGTACCAGCACAAGTAGCTCACGACAATATAAGAAAACGTTAAAGAGTCGGCATCTTTAATCCAAAATGGCCGCCCAAAACCTATTTTCCATACCACTGAAGCAAGAGAAACGAAATTTGATATGAAGGTGTATGACGAAGAGTAGCTTACAATAAATGGGGTAAACCTCCCTTATGGGGGCACAGTCCCCCTGGAGGTATGGAGGTAGATCTGTACAATGGGGGCGGAGTTCCGCGGAGAGTCTGGTTACGATAACTAAATAAGCTCGTCAAGCGAAATTTGGCGTAAAGGTAAAGTATCAAGATTAGGTTACGAGAAACATATTAAATGATCAAAAAGTCGCCATGTTGAATCCAATATTGCCGACTAAGTTTCATACAGAAGGCATATTTCGCCCAAACAAACGTATTTCGACTAATAACGACGTGCATAATTGGTTATAATGTATTTTCTACCCGCACGATTGTACTTCAGTGGTTTCTTTTGGGAATATCTCGAACAAACCTGCACATTTCGACTCAGACCAATTTAAATATATTTAAATGGTTTTCATGAATTTTCGATACCACCGGCCGCCATCTTAAAAAAAACGGACTTTTTCCTATATCGTCGGTGTTTATTCCACAATTTCTACAAAACCAACATATTTCTCCGATCCATGTACTTGAATGTTTTTCATACATTTTTGCTACCATCGGCAGCCATCTTGAAAAATTGACTTTTCCCTATATCTTCGGCGTTTATGAGAATATTTCAACCAAAATATTTCGACTCAGAGCGATGCACCTCAATTCTTTTAATTTATTTTCGATACCTTCGGTTGCCATCTAGAAGAAATAGACTTTTCCCTGTACCGTCGGTGTTTCTTGCACCATTTCAACCAAACTAACATATTTCGACTCAAAGCGATGTACCTCAATGGTTTTCACGTATTTTCCGTACCGTTGGATTCGTCATGATCAGAAACAATGAGGAAACTATCAATGTAACAGAGATGAGCCATACACCATTGGATTTATAATGGCCTGAAACCGTGGATTAACCACCATTATAACCTATAACTTTGACCTTAAAATTGGTAGGTCCTTTCTAGTCGCTTGGTATTCTCCATTTGTGCCCCTCCTAGATCTCAGAAACTAGAAGTCCGACAGAGATGATCTATAATACACCGTTGGATTCGTCATGTTCTGCAACGGTGAGGAAAACAACGAACGTGACTCTAAAACTGGCAGCTCCTTTTCAATGACTTAGCATTTTCAATTTGTGCACCTACGAGATTTCAGTAGCCACTAGTTCAATATAGATAAACCATACACTAGAGACCTGCAAGGGCTGAATTTTTCGACCCGAGCTCAACCCAGCCAAAATGTACCTAGGCCCGGCCCAGCCCGGGCCCGGAAACTTTGGAAGTTTCTGGCCCAATTCCGGCCCGGCCCGATAAGTTAAAAAAATTCTTGGCCCGAGCCCAGCCCGGCCCGATAAGTTTTAAAAATTCTTGGCCCAATCCCAGCCCGGCCGGATAAATTTTAAAAAGTTTTGGCTCGAGCTCCAATATATTTGTATCTGGTATAATAATAATAATATATAATATAATACATACAAGCCTATGTGAGTGTTTGAACAATGTAATGCGCTTAGATTTGCTAGTCATTTTAATTTAATTCCTCTGAATTGCCGTTTCAATTTATTTCTAATACAACGGATCAAAATAATCCTTTCGCTTTGAACAGTAGGATTACTTGTAGTCGCAGGTTTCTTAAACCCAGCAAAAAAGTAGCTAGTCAAAGTATAACTTGTATTTACAAAACAAATTATCAGAAATTTGACCCCACCCGCAAGACCTACATTTCCACAGTATTTAACACAGACTGCAACCCTGATTTCATCCACCATTTCTTCCTGCGGGTCGCTGAAGTGGGGAGAAGAACAAAGAGTGCGGTTTCATTTCATTTTTATATCAAGACGACAACTCTGTCTGACTGTTCACCCCCTGGGATCCAGTGGTTGGATTGACCATATTCTGGTATTTAATACGGACCATCAGAGGAAGCTTCAATACGTATACTGTCTTTTGTTATTTATTGAGGGAAGGGCATGACTGCCGACTGGGGTCTACGCCCCGGTGAACAACTAATCCTCTATAGCAAAACTGTAGCCGCTAAGCAACACCAATTATTATAAATATTGCATTGTTTGTAATACCTTTCACTCCACGTGGCGTGCACACAGACTTGAACTTTTGGCATTATTCCAATTATCGTTTAACGAAAGTCAATAATTATAGAACTGCTTTAAAGAAGTTCAATCAATCGACCCGACCTGAAGCGAAAGCAGTGTCATCCCGGCCCGGCCCGGCCCAAAGAAATAGTGGAGCTGGCCCGCGGCCCAGGCCGGGATGCGGGCCTTGGGCCTAGCCCGGCCCGTGCACGTCTCTACCATACACCGTTGAAATTGTCATGGAAACCAGTGGGAAAATCTATGACTTTAACTCTGAAACTGGCTCTTGCTTGTGGTGGACAAGCACCATGTGCGTGGGTTTTCTCGGGGTACTCCCGTTTCCTCCCACTTTCTTCATTCCACCAATTCATCCCATTATCATCCATACGCCCTGAGCCACAGTTGCCTAAAAGCCTTAATTAAACATTAAATACAATTCTGAAACTGACAGGCCCCGGCATGCGCTTAGTAACCTCCATTTATTATTTTAACTCTCTTTTGGATACGTTATAATTTTAATTTATGCGGGGGCGCTTTGATTTTGTCTGCAATAAAACAATTACTTAGCTTTATTTTTAAAATACTCAAAAAATGGAAAGTAAATAGGCTACAGATTCATGGGTAGTGGACAGAAGTCAATGGGTGCATTCAATGGACTACGGTAGCGCTGAGGGACCATTTTAATCGTACTGGTTGCTGCCTATAAGCAAACGAATAAGATTCATGTGCTCTCTGAGCGCTTAGTCCCCATCTTAGTTCGTTGACTACGCCCAATGTGTTTCTTATCATAGTCGTCGCGTTGCAAGGATCTCAATACGGGAGACGGATTTATTTCTCGTGACCCGAAATTGAAGCCAGCATCAGTCACGATGAACTGGAAGGTGAAATTGATTAAAAAACAACTGAACATCACGTTCCGTACGATACCTTATTTAAAATATTCCAGTCTACCTCCTCTCTTCCTTAGCTAGATCTTCCTCCATTCTTTGCTTACATACACCCAGTCATAGGCCAACAAATAAGACGCAAGTAAATCCCAATTCACCAGGTAAGATTAATCGAAAACCGGCGTCAAGTTGACCCAGCTTAATTATATTGGGTATATCAATCCATCTCCAGTATCTAGACCCATTATTGCTTTAAACATTTTAAAATTAACGAATGTTTCCTGAATTGTTATAGTTTAAGACGAGAGTTAACAAAAACATATTTAGTTCATTAACCTCTCAGACTGTTAGAATATCCCAAGCAAAATTGAACGATGTAAGTCTATACGATCTGTACAATATACAACGGCTACAGTTACGTAACAGCGTCAGAAAGATACAAAAAATAAGCCATATTTCTTCTTGACTTGTCGTTCGTACATGTCGTAAGAGTAGGCCTACCTCAATACCTCAAAGAAATGCTAAAATGCTGTTGGTTCTCGCTGACTTTTTACAACCAATAGGGAACCAGCGAAAATTCAGATAAAAGAAATGTATTAAATTAATATATCATTGCTCGATTCGAAATACTTGGCATGCAGATTCTTTTAATCATTGTATCTATACGTCACACTAAAAGTCAATATGTCAGACGTAATTAGAAAAAATTTTCATAATGTCCGCATTGTGGAACGTCCCCTTCTGGAAAGATAACCTAACTACTTAACCTCGTTATGATTTATTCCTATAGAATCGCTACCGCTGAAATGTAAATCTTTCTATAGGTTTCGTCATACACGTCTCATCTTGAAAAAAAAATAAATGAAAAGTTTCTGAAAGACATTTTTATAAAGAAGGGCGTAAAATTGACCTTGAACGTTTAGCTGACGTGACAAGGAAACAAAAATAACATCTAAATGTCCTGAAGATTACAACATAATTCTATGAATATTCATAATGAAATATGGTTGTGTCCTGTGGAAACAGCTTTTGAGTGACATTTAAATTACACTCATGGTTAAGTCACTCCAGTGTCGTAGCGTTTGGAGTTATGTTTTGGAAAGGATCAAACAGACAGCCAAGTATTGTTAATGGATGTGCAAACAGATCTAGACAGAGAAAGTCCCTGTTACTTTCGTTCTTCATATTTTTTTTTAGTAATATTTACTCATGGATGGGTGTTTATTTTTACTCTTAATGTTAAGTGTTTCTGTTTGAGTGTCTTCTTGGCAAATTCTGTCGCAATCAGAAGGATTTCTGACACGTTCACTTTCAGTCAATAAACAATTCCTTTTAGGCTGTGCGCAATCGTAGGTGTGATTATATATGTGTATTTGGTAACAGCAGGTGTTGGTTGCTCTCTGCAGACGGATGTGTGAATAGGATGTTCTGGTTTATAATACGAAAGAAAAAACAATTGTTTGTGTGAGTAGGTACCGTATCGTACATTTCACACTATTCGACAAACTCAAACAAAAGAAAAGTCATGTCTGTTATGACATATCTAATGTCCTATTATGCTATCCTGTTGCCTAAAATCTAGCGTGAATTTCTAAGGTAAGGTACCACTTCAACCACTGATTGAAAATAGGTTCTAATTGCAATCTACTTCTCCGCCAATTGGGCGTCTATGAGTTCTTTTAACATTGAGCTGTATGTTAACGATACTGGAGTGACAGCTTAGTGTCGATAGATGGACGCCAGAGCAAATATTTAAACTTGTTTGTCCACTTCCAGTCTAATCCAATGTGAACCAAATTTTCAGTTCTAACTCACTTTTATAACTTCTTTTAGCTGTTTGGACAGTTTTTTTATTTAAATCCTAATTCCTCAGTTATTCATATAATAGTATACCGTACTCTGCTTGTAATAGAAAATACTGCAAAAAATATTTACGTTTCTGTTTTGTCAAGAATTAACACCTAAATTAGAAAACGGGCCGCACAGCGATATCAGGTGTAAAAACTGAGTTAGAACCGAGAATTTGGTTCATATTGGTTTAGACTCGAAGTGGACATACGAGATTAAGTGTCCTCTCTGTTCCCTGGCTTGATATATTCATAAAAGTTTCTATGGAAGCAGTCAGTCCAGTAGCGTATTTAGATATAGGCTGTTACTGATATTTAATCCGTTTTAAAATAAAACCATACATTTTCAAGAAGTTGATGTATTGTAGAACCAAGAAGCCAAGAGATAAAACTGACATTGACTAATGAAAAACGTTGGAGGTTATCTTTTATATATAATCCAAGATATATGTGACCAAAAACTGTCATATTTTGTCCCAAGAAACCTTGGACATTAATGGGACTTTATACAAAATATGACAATTTTGTGTTTCATAATCTGGCATTTTGGATCGAAGATGGCGTCTTTGGATACATTTTGTTATATTTTCTTAACCTACTGGTGATGTATCTTCGTATGAAATTTGGTGTGTCTAGTTCCAGCGGTTTAGGCCATGCACTCTATACAACAACAGGGGTTGGCGGCCATTTTGGATCCAATATGATGACTTTTTCAAAAAGTTGTAATATTTTTCTAAACTACTCTAGCTCAAACGGTGTGGGAAATGGAATTTTTCTGGTTGGCCATTTTATGATTCAACATGGCGTCTTTGGAGAAATTTTGTAATATTCTCATAACCTACTAGCGATAATGCACTTTCGTACCAAATTTCATTTCTCCAACTCCAGCGGTTTAAGCTGTATACCCAATGGAGAAAACCGGTTCGGTCATCCGCTGGGCCTATGCCGGTTAGGGTCGGGCCGACATCCCCAAAGGCAGCAAAAACCTTCCAGAAAAACGCTAATTTTAGCCAGTGTCGGCCCGACCATTTCCCGCCCAAACCCCGATCATTTTTCGACAGTCACAGTCGGGCATTAGGCGTTTGCCGCCGCATATAGCTATAAGAAACTGGTTTAGTTGGCCAAAACAAAGCATGAATTCTGTCTATTGGTATACACACAGTTAGTTTCATTTTATCCGTTGCTCTCATCATGAATTACGGTGTTAATTTTCCAACTGTAAATAATCCCAGTAGTTGCTGTGGGGTTCGCACACAGGAACGTTCTGTACTTTTCGTTGGTAGCTCGTCGTCTTAACATCCATGGATCCACGTTGTAAGTTTGCTGCTCTTTTACGGTATCTGTATTAACAGGAAGTCTAGAATGGAATTGCTACGCGTTTTTCACCATCATATACAAATAAAAATAAAGAATACTTTCCTTTTTTCTTTCTTATGTGCAGTTTTCCTGTAAGACCTTGATCATCGCTGCACTATTAAATTTGTATTTCTCAATAATTGTAATATGTCGTCTTAGAAAACACACATAAAGCGAAATCTGTGCCATAGATTAACGCCCTGTTAACAAAATTAAATGTTCGTTGAAATATAGTTTAAAATTCAATGTTTTCAACATGCAAAAGAGAACATGAAAAATGTAGTTAATTTCATTGTATTTGCTTGCTTTATATCTTGTGATATTTTTCCCTACAGATTTCTGTAAAAAGATGAATGAAATTAAGAGATAAATATCTTTTAATGTAATAAGCATATTTTAATATTAGAGAGTTGCAGCCCTCGGCCAGAATTCGGCCCATACAAATGCTTTCGCACACATTTCAACCGTCGATGTAGAGTCGGGTTCAAGACAAGTCTCGAGTAAAGTCCGATGATCCTAACTGTCATTTGCAATTGATTCCTTATTTTCTATAATGAACAAATTCATGACTATTGTAGATGCATCGTGACTATCACTGATTTTAATTCCAATTGCTTTCTGCTGACTATCTCAGATAGTTACGTGGCCCGCGTTCTTCTCGACTATTCTTGCCGTCATATTCCCGCCTTGTTAGGACATGGTCGGCATTTCCCTCAGCCTCGACCAAATCCCAACCCCATTGTCAGGACAAGGAAGGCAAAAAAATCTTTCCCACCCTTTTGCCAACCTTTTTCGCAAAAGGTACTGGTGTGATTGGTACACTACAAGGATTAGTATAAGCTAGTTACATCACTCCTGGCTTCGTACTTTAGGCCACTTTGACAATAGGATTTTTTACCTAACGCGCCCATTTGGCGTCGGGCCACCGGTGGACCGCTTTTAAATGCGACTTTTTTCCGACTATCACACTGCCGACACCGGCAGTGGCCGACACCAATGTGATGGCGGCAAAAATTGAACCGTCGGGGTTGGGGCGCATTTTCTTCACTGGGTATTCTACACAAAAATGGGTTTGGTGGTCATTTTGGATCTAAGATGGCAGATTTCTTCCTTTAACTACTTTTAGTCATAAACCTTCATACCAAATTTGGTGTTTCTGGCTCCAGTAGTTTAACCTGGGAGTTTTGATCAGTCAGTGAGTGAGTGAGTCAGTGAATCAATCAGTGACCATAGTTTTTTATAGTATGTTGACTCGCTTTGCTTCGCTGGGGCGCTGATCTCGTGGTAGCTGCGCTCCCAACTTGGGTATTTTTGGTGGCTGCGCTCCCCTTTAATATAACCAGACTCTTGCTGGCGGGCTGCGCCTCCATGGTTAAAAATTTACCACTCACCGAGGGGCCTGCGCCCTCATAGGGGAGGTTTGCCTCATTTTTTGTAGCCTACTCGTCATGGCACACCTTCATACCAAATTTCGTTTATCTAGCCTTAGTAGTTAAAAAATGGATTTTCTGGCGGCCATTTTGGATTAAAGATGGCGACTTCTTTAACGTTTTGTTATATTGTCGTGACTTACTCGTGACGGTACACCATATAAAATTTCATTTCTCTAGCTCGAATGGTTTCGAAAATGATTCTTTGGGTGGCCATTTTGAATCCAAGATGGCGACGTTTTTCAAAATGTTGTGATGTTTTCCTAAACTACTTGTTATGCCAAATTTTGTATCTCTAGCTCAAACGGTGTGGAAAATGAATTTTTGTGTCCGCCATTTTGGATCCAAGATAGCGCCTTTGGAGAAATTTAGTAATATTTTCATAACCTGCTAGTGATAGTGTACCTTCATACCAAATTTCATTTTGCTACCCACAGCCATGTAGGCTGTGTATTCTATTCAACAATGAGTTTGGCGGAGTGAGATCACGAGGTCGAGGTCGAGGTCGAAGTCCCATCGCGAGTTTGAGGTTGAGCGAGGTCGAGGTCGAAGTCCCATCTCAAAGTCAAGGTCGTAGTAAGGTCGTGAGGTCGAGTTCAAATATACACCTATACACGTAACCACATTGAACCCGTTCCAAAATTGTTGGCGACTCCCCTGATCGTAGTCTATTAAAACTCGTTAAGCCACTGTGTAAAGTTAATAAAATTTTGTGTCAGTCAGAAAATGGACATTAAGTTTTTTTTTTTTTGTGCAGCGGCTGCAAGAGAAGATTATGGAAAGAAATAAAATTGCATTTCAACAAAGGATTGTATAAATCCTACGTTGACGCTGTTGCAGTGATTACTAGTGTGCCCAAATCAAAGGCAAAACCTGGCTCAAGAAAGTAAATAGTCCCGGAGGAAACGTCATCGTACCGCACGGCTATCTATGAACCATGTTCTCAAATTACCTTGACGGAACGATAATGATCCTTTCGAAGGCTTTTATTGGCTGCTCATCCAGATCGCAAGCGAAGAAAGCTGCTAGCGCGTACATGAAAAACCGGCCTAATAATATTATATTTACTCACTCCCTGTACTGATGTCACTTCCGGGACGTTTTACTCTCCAGATATGGTCGTCAAGTTTCTGGTAGCCTTCATCGCAATGGAAGAAAGTCTGTGACGTCATAACCTGAATAATGCACAGCGGAGTATGTAAATTTTCGTTCCCAAATTTAAAATAGTTACAAAAATGACAACACAAAAAAAAATATGAGTAGTTATGTTTGTTTGTTGTGCATTTTCCCCTATCTATTACCTGTAATAAGTTCCCAATAACACTAGAATTGTGTCATTTCAGGTGAAAGAAGCAGGCTGGTGGTACTTCTTTGCAAAAGTGGTAGAACTTCTCGACACAGTAAGTATACATGTATTTTTATTCATTTAAACTAAAATTTACAGAAAATAATAACGTAGGAAATCAGTGAACTCCGCTGATGTGAATAAAACTCAACCAGAATGGTGAGACAGCGTGATAAATTACTCGTAGGTCTTTGAACAGAGATTTCATTTAAAATCTCGAATCATACAATGGCAGTTAGCAAAGTAAGCTTCCTTCAGGCTTACATTAAGCTTCTATCAATCTTGAAATAATTTGAATACTGGGACTGCAAACTTGAGATCTAGTGAGTCAGGAATACTGCCAGAAGTTTGGGGAAGTGGAAAACCAAAATTGGTGTCTGTGAGAAGAATTTTACAAGGATGTTTTTAAAAAAATCTATTTTCAACCTAAAAGTTTTAAAGGGGTGTGCTCGAAAATTATCGGCTGACACTTTTATATTGGTCGAATTCCTGTAGTGAGTTCCAAGTCAGAAAATAAAGTTCACATAAAAAATGAAGGTGTTTTGCCCTTGCCAATTTTAGAAGGAATTAAACAGTGTAGGAATTATACTCCGGATGTTGTCGTCCGTTTTGGCTCGTGTGCGTGTCCTGAAGTACTGCTGCTTAAAGAACGCTGACAAGCAGAAGCAGACAGTAGCGATTCGTAGCTTTTATAAATTGAAGGCTTTTATTGTATCCAAGATATTGTCTCAAATTCACAATATTATGACCACACACTCCACCCCTCTTAGTTATGCGGACTGTAAAGACAAAGCTAGGGGAGATAAGTAGGTTTCTCAGAATTTATATCGATTTTTAACAGTAAAATAAATATAAAGTGGGTGTCGACGATTTGGAGGGATGACACCCCCTCCCAATAGTAGGTCAACCAGAATAGCTGCTCAATGACAATACTTAGGCTGTGTCCATACTCGAAGTGCGTACTTGCTAGTGCATACTTCCAGTCCGTACTTCGCTAAATGGGCTTTTGATGCATACTTGACCGCAGCGCCGATCGCGGAGAAAATAAAATATTTAGCCAGGATGTTTATGCAGGACTAAATGATTAATGTTTGTTTACAAACAACACTGAAAATGTCCTTCAAATGTTTGTTAAAGAAGAAATGTCATTATAATGACAAAAAAATGTGTGTTCCTCTTAAAAATCATATTATTAATTAACGTCGTATTAATTTATCACGCGGGTATGCCATGCCCATTGACGCTTTTGTGCATTTTCAGTCTTCACGGAAGGACGTTAAAGTGGAAAGTTTTTGAAGTGGCATTATGTTAATAAATGACACTTAATATCAGTACTTGCTCCGTAAAACTAGAAGTTACGTACACAATACATATTTAGGATCACCTACTTATTATTAGCATATCGTGTACATTATATTTAAATTCAATTATTCGGTAAGCCTAGTTAGAATTTTGAACATTGATTGTAGTTATTCTAAAGATCAAGTTGGTAAACAATAAGTTGTTTTTTTATAAATTCTTGTGAAAATTATAAATACCAACACTTGTGTTCAAATATTAAGTACGTGCAAAGATGTAATGGCTTTCTTCTGTGTGACTGCGGTATCAGAACTTCAAATTTTACGTACAAATATAGCTAAATTATTTTTCGGAACCCGCGTAAAACATATATTCTTTATTTACAAAATTCTAATACATTTTCCCGTGTCCTTGCACTCAAAGATACTACTTGACAGGTTCATGCCATAAGCGGATCAGTTATCCACACTTTTAACAGTTTACGCCATCGGAACGAATGTTGAATTTATTTTCTTCAAGAGATAAGGGAATCATTTTCATGTTGTAGTCATTTTCCATTAACGTGGTGTCTCGTCGTTGGGGAGCGAATCAAATTGCATTAAAATAATTGCTGTTAAAAGCGAAAGAATGTCATCTGTCAGGTGTCAGGAATAATCAGTTTCACCGGTAAACTACTTGTGTCTATTTATACCCTTGCACAATATATTAGCACATAACGTTATCGTCCATAGATAATGTGCACACGGAATCTAGCTTAGTTGAATCTTAATGTGGGCAATTCTTTATATTATCTACTTCTGTTATATTGCGTTGAATATGCTTCGAACGCTGTTACTTTCCTAATTTAGGATGTGTAAAATGCAGAATGTGATGTAAAATGAAGGGATGACGTGAGTACAAGGACACAATGCGTAATGAAAGAAACAGCATTCCAAATAAATTCAACACTATGTAACATAAGTAACTTATATGGAGAATTATTGTGATATGTTGTGTTAGGTTACTGCCAATTTGTGAACTACATGCTGAAGTTGTAATCACGATATTTTAAGAAGCTGGACCTATATTGAGTTTCCCTACTATGTTTGCCCACTAACTAATTTATCATTTCACATCATGCCCTCACTCAGATTTTAATTTCTTCTTGTACTAATTAATTATTTATTTCATAATATAGGCTACTATTAGGACAATCCTCGTATTCTAGAACAATATAATATTATAATCACCAATTAAAGCTTGAATTAAACACGAGATAAATCTATCTCCAGATTAAGCACACTAATAAAAAGTACACTATTCTACAAGGTTATAACATATCTTAACAGCTTTTGATACATTACTGGTAGTAACACCTTCCGCTATTAAGTAGCAGCTCCCAACATAATTCGTTCACGGTAATGTAATTTTGTTGAACATAACATTGGCATCAACTTTCATTATTTTACCTTCAAATGTAGTCATTCTAGTCAGTACAAATTATTCTAGTTGTGCGGTGTGACATCATAATTGCACACAAGATTGCATCCTCGCGCACTACGGACTACGTACTCGTGCACTTGCGAACTTGGCGCTTTTGGACCAAACTTGCGACGTCACATCCTGGGAAGGATGCACTTAAAGTACGCACTATGTAGCTTTTAGACACCGCCTTAATTAGGTAACTAGCTAATTCATTGTGAATCAAGGGCGACAGATCGTTTCTTCTTACGCTGCACCCTCAAATTCTTGTCGAACGCTCCCCTGACTTGAAAATCATTGATAAATCACATAGGTTCTCTCTATTTGAGAATAATGGTACGGTAATGGATCTGGGATAACTAGTAAATGATGCACTAGTTCAACATACTTCAAATTGCGAGGCCTACACGCTAGCACGTAATTTCTTGAATAATTAAATTGGATCTTTCCTATTATCTGCATGGTTAAGAAAGTAAGCTTAGGAGCAATTAGGTTAGTTTATTTTGTCTGTCCGCCACTACATGAAGAGGGTGGGTTTGGTTAAATAAATTGCGGGCAACATTTTACCAACTGTAGTTGTGGTTATAGTCTCAGGCCGAATCCTAAATGCTTCCTTTCCTTCCTTCCTTCCTTTTGCTGAGAAATCAATTGAGCCAAGTGAAGGAACCTTCGGATGGAGTCTAGGAAAGGAAACATTTTGGACATTGTACACTTGGCGAATATGGCGACATCTTTGAAAAGCACGAGTACTTAGGAACGTAAACAATTGTGTAGCGGGTGGCGGGATAGCAGTGGTTGTGAAATCTTAGGCAAACACCCCCCAATTGAAAAAGCACGAGTAATTAGAAACGCAAAGAATTGCGCAGTGGTACTCCTTTTCCAAGATGTTTTGTTCGCGTGAGCTCTCCCCTCGCCTCTACTCGAGGAGTACTGTACGGCGCGTGTTTTAAAGACAATGGCTTAAATGCTCACATTCAAGGACACCCATTAGGAGGATAGGAGGAACAGTCCTTCCTCCCCTAGCTGCCTAGCTGGAGAAAATTATACTAATATTGCATAAAATGAGGGGAACATGTCAGTCAAAATAAAAAAAGAAGGTAGTAGAAAATGTGTGCTGTCCTTGCACCCCCCCCCCCCCACTGAAAATCACAACATGGGCCCTCTTGGTCATGTTCCTTATTTATTAATTACTTGTACCGACCAGTGCAATGTCCTTCATTACAAATCCAATTCTTCCTGTTCTTCTCTTTGAAAGACTTTCCAGGGAACAGCAACACATAAATGTTTTAGTGCTGTTTGTAAGTTGTATTATTATTTTGATAAATCAGCGAAAAGGTTTCAAAATCGCGTGCAACAAATTGCTGTAATGTTTACAGAGTAATTGCATACGATTATTTGTAATCAATTTTGTGACATTTTCTATACCTTAATAGAACAATTTATATAGTGTATTAAGCAAATAATATGAACAAGAAGAATCGTCCTGAATATCCGCAAATTCTGTTTTATTGACGGAATACAGTTGCCAACTGACATTATTAATGTACATAAGATGGATACTGCTTACCGTTGTCCCGTGGTTAGGCTCGTGAAATTCTGGAATACACGAAGCGGCTGCAGTCCAGTTGGTAGAGCGTAGGGATTCCGACAGTACTTTCAGTTTTGGGTGTGTGTGTAAAGTCAGGGAGGGGGCCATTCGCGTTTTCTATCGATATTTGACTTATAAATTTTTAAGTTTTGAGTATTCTCGAAAATTTTGGGGTGACACCCCCAGGGGTCTGGTAGAATCACCGATAAAGCGCTGGATTCTCATTCTGGAAGTCCTAGGTTCGATACCAGTGACCGACCATTCTGGTAGGTTTTTTCCAGAGATTTTCTTCGGTCGCATCGGGCAAATGTCGAATGGTACTTTCAACTTAGGCTCTGGTCCACTCCTCATCCTGACTCATCCTGACTCACCGCTCATAAAATTCATTTTATTTATCTCATCCTGACTTTTTTCATAGTTTTTCCTCAGTCACACCAAGCAAATACCTGTATAGTATCTTCAACTTAGGCCCTGGCAGACACCTAACCGTATCCTTTCCCCTGCCTGAGCCTTAGATGCCTGAAAATCATAAATAAAGTTCAATTTCGAACTACGGGCGACCATCCTGACAGATTTTCCAGGGTTCCCCTCTTTACTAAGCGAATACCGTAATGGCACGTAAGATTCTGACCGCTACCTTTCCCATTCTTTCCTTCACCATATGCCGGGCATACTAAAAGATGCTTGAAGCTATACTTCAATTCAGTTCAACAAGAGGCAATCCAACGCGATATTTAAGAAACCAGCAATACATCAAATAATTTATTGTAGTATTTTTTCTATCTTTTGGACAAGAACCGAAGAGAATGGAGCATCACATATAGCGTCTAGCTTATTTAACAGGATCTCCCAAATACCACGAAAGAATAAACAAACAAAGAACGGAACGACAAACTCCATTAATACAATGGAAGGAACAACGGGAGACAAGATGCTAATCGCGCTATACTTTGTCCCCACATCACTGGTTTTCACGCGAGATCACTTCCTCGCTTTTAAGCGCGATTGCTTTCTTCATCCTTCAATTCATAGTTGGCACTAGTTTCCACATGAAACAATTGAACGCTACGAAGATGGAGGCCGTGAAGGATGTATCCGATGTATCCTTGATCAAAAGAGGCAAAAAAGGACACAAGGAAAGGAGACGATGTTATATGGACAGTCCTTAAGATGACTGAACTTCCGGTAGGGAAGGAGTTAGGAAATGAAGGAATCATTTAGGAAACGGCCTCAGTCCCATCTCTAACTAATAAGCGCAGATTTGCCACTCGGTGGGAACACCATTTAGGCAAGTTCTATCATTCTTGATTCATTTTAGATTATTGTTTTCATAGTTTTGTTATCCTTTAGCTCATGAATTGCAGTTTCAATGTTTGGTATGATTGCTAATGAGTTTGTATTTCTGGAAAACATAAAATATTTAAAATATTTTTTAGGTATTTTTTGTATTGAGGAAGAAGCAGAACCAAGTGTCATTTCTACATGTGTACCACCATACAATGACACTATTGGTCTCTTGGACGCATATTAATTTTTTCCCAGGTAAGCATGTTTTTGTTTTCAAATATAATTACTTTCAGTTCAAGATCTGGTGCAATATTTTTAACCCTATCATTATGACCTGGGGTCCGCACGGACCCCAAGCACTTTTGCGTGGCTGTCATTTTGTGCATATCCTATTCCGAGTGTTCATACTCAGTGACATCTCAAATCAAAATGTTTGTAAATCGCTACAAGCTTTTCATTGTATACAGATCAACCGAGCGTTGTGAATTTTACCTTAAAATTTCAATGTCATATTTCTATGACCTGGGGTCCGTCCGGACCCCAGGTATATTTAAGGTATAATTTGCTTTGTATAAATTGTTTTATGCACGTTTTGAAAATTTACAAACTTCTTTAGTTTGTCAACAGGTGGCAGGGTACTCTATGTACACATGATTTCAACATCCGGCGCCATGTTCTTTATTTTATTAGCATTAAGAAGGTCAATCTAAGTACAAATAATTTTAACATGTCCTGCCACATATGACTGTTTGTACCTGTTTGCGAAGCAATGAAGACCTCTTATGTAGTGTTCTTGAAGTGATTTCGTTTTTATTTTTAAATAACTGCACTTGAATTTTATGAAAGAAGCACAAAAAGAAGAAGAACCACAAGAACAACAACAATTATCTGTGTGCTGTGTTTTTCGCTGCAAAATGTCACGACGAAAGGGAGTTCCAATAGAAGAAGTTAAACGTGCATTGGATGAAAGCGACAGTGATGATGATATAGATTTGGGAGTTGCGACGAATCTTCAGAATATGAAGAGGGTGTAGGGGATGAAACTGAAGATATGCATTATGAACCTGATAGTGAATCTGATAGTGGTAGTGTATGTGATAGTTACTCTTCTCTCGACCAACCATGTAATAGTGGTAAACGGGCTAGACACGATAATATTTTAAATCCAGCTCATATTTTTGAATCGCGTTCAGAGCTCAAATGGACTACAAAAGAGCCTCATTCAACACAAACTGCAGCCCATAATGTTTTGCGACAAACAAGAGGATTTGTAGGTGATGCTAAGAATGTTTCTGATAAATGTGGCGCACTGAAGCTGCTCATAACACCAGACATGGTCAATCTTATTGTTCGAGAGACAAATAGAAGGGCTAAACAAGTGATAGCAAAGTGGAATACATCCCATCCTGCAACTCAAAAGACATGGACTGAAACAGATGAAACAGAAATATATGCTTTTATTGGAATATTGTTACTTGGTGGAGTTTACAAATCGACGAATGAAAGCGTTGGAGAAATGGAGAAATGTGGTCAATGGACAGTGGGAGGCCAGTATTTCGTGCTACAATGTCAATGGAACGATTCCAACATTTGCTTCGTTTCCGTCGTTTCGACAATGAAGCCACAAGAGAACAGAGACTAGAGACTGACAAACTGGCTGCCTGCAGCGATTTCTGGAAAATGTTTGTGGATAATCTGGCAAAGTTTTACAAGCCTGGAAGTGACCTGACCGTTGATGTACAGTTGGTAGCATTTCGCGGACGGTGTAAAATTAAACAGTACATTCCCACCAAACCAGGGAAATATGGTATAAAAATATACTGGTGTTGTGACGCCGAAAACTCATATCCTTTGACTGCAGAAGTGTATGTCGGCCGACAGCCTGATGCTGCTGTTGGAAGGAACAGTACTGTAGATCTTGGAAAGCGATTGGTTGACCCTTGGAAAAACAAAGGACGCAACGTCACTATGGATAACTTCTTTACTAGCGCTGAGCTAGCTGAAGATCTATTAAAAGTGAAAACTACAGTGGTTGGAACAATGCGGCATAATCGAAAAGAAGTTCCACGAGAGTTACTTAAAGATCGCCAACGTGAAGAGAAATCTTCAATCTTTTGTTTTGATCCTGAATTGACCCTGGTTAGTTATGTTCCTAAAAAAGGAAAGCCAGTTGTTTTGCTCTCATCCATGCATCACGACAAAGCAATAAATGAAGAGAGTGACAAAATAAACCGAGATTATTATTCATTACAATGAAACAAAATCCGGTGTAGACAACCTTGACCATTTATGCAGGTTGTATTCATGTAAGCGTAAGATACGCCGCTGGCCTATGATTTTATGGTTCAACATGCTGGACTGCGCAGCCATAGCTGCATACATAATTTGGATTTTGAAATTCCCAGATTGGGAATTTGGAAAGCGACACAGACGTCGATTATTTCTGAAACAACTTGGGAGAGAGTTAGTCAATGACCATACTCAGAGAAGACTTGAGAATCCACAAGCTCTGCAGTCTGGAGTTCGTCTATAACTTAAATCTCTGGGAATTGAAATTCCAAAACTACAAGCTGCATCTGCTGGAACTGGAAGTCACGACAAGCAGAAAAAGATGCTGTGCCAACTGTGTCCACGTTCTTCGGATAGGAAGGTGAAGACCAAATGCAAGTGCTGCCATATTCCTTGCTGTCCGGAACACCAGCACACAATATGTGATGTCTGCGCAGGGACCATTGAAAACATGTGAACTAAATGATAAGAAACTTGGTGAATGCTCGTAGTCAGTCAGTTAGGTTAAAATATGCTACATTTAGAACATTCTTAAAATTATATGATAATGATGTAATTTTCTTCACTATATTATAGCAGTTTTTTGTATCAGAATCTTGTAATATGGATAAAATAAAGTAAACATAAAACGAGAAAAAATGAATAATAATATATTAAACATTAAATGAGTATCAGAACAATGAAAGCTTAAATCACAACGTCCAAAAAAACACTTAATTCAAGGAAAATGTGCTCAAGGACAGATGGGGTCCCTGCGGACCCCAGGTCATAATGTGGTATGTTTTAGAAGGACATAATGATAGGGTTAAATGATGATACAAAATATTCATCTTTCTAAATGGTAACCCCCATCTTTTCAGAATTAAAAAGGGATAAATGATCATTTTCAGATTTCTCGTTTAAAATTTATTTATTGAAACACATGAACTCTTACCATAGAGGAATGGAGGGAGGGAGCAAGTGGATCACGTAACTTTAACTGCTTTGAACTGCAACCAAAAGTACGTTCAGTAAAGTAAAACTTAGGGTGAAGTTTCTCTGACTATTCAACTTCCAGGTGGCAGCACAAGAATGGCGAACGAAATCTATATACAAATAATATTACTAAAATTCTTAAACAATACAATTTATTCGCTTTGCCCCTATTGGAGGGCAAAGTGGATCACAACAGTGAGGCAAAATGAAAATTACATAAACTTAACACACAAAGGTTCTGGGTTAAACACAAAAGATAGATTGTACCCACAAATTCAACCTAAGAAGAACTTCAACATAATTATTATTAAACTAAAAAAGATATAAATACGTGAGTACTTATTAAAAACTGAATGTAATAGCAAAGACATTTTATCATATAAGAACATCACTATTCGCTTTAGCCCGCAAAGTATTATTCCCTTTGCTCCAAGTTGCCATCTAGAACAAAAGACTGTCTATACCACATGTACGTCGTAGCTGCAATTTACTTTGAAGTATGAAAGCAAAGCTATGGTCACAAATTATTCGTTCATCTTGAATTCACAAAAATTAGCGACTACTAGGGAAAGACTGTGGAAAACCTACTACATCTTAATTTTTTTTTTCTGAAACGCGCATTTTCTTTCCTTTACCATACAATAACACACAGGTGTTCAATCTCGACGACATTTTGTTCCTTCACTAGTGACGTCACAAGCCACAAAGAAGTTTCGCTGCCATCTGTTAATAAAAGCTTGTAAATTCCATTCATCGTTTTGCCTCTTAATATTCACTTTGCCCCCTTCCACTAAATACTGTTACACAGCGTCGTATTTAGGAGGTGAGTCCGGGAGTAATTTTATGGAAAAATAGTATGACTAAAGGTGTAATTACATATATTTAATATACACTTTATGCCCAGACACACCTTGAACCACCCCCCGGAAGCCCTTGTACCCCTCCCAAAACCAAATTATGAATACGTGCCTGCTGTTACAATTTTGCATAAAATGTACAGCGGTTATTATGAGGTTAGAATATCTCGCTAGTCTTGTTATGAGTTCAACAATAGAAGGGACAAGGTGTTTCGCGGAGCTGTGATGATCTTTGGAAATCATGTTGATGTATAATAGCTCTCTATACAGTAGAGAAATTAATTTCAGGTCTTTCCGAATACTCATTTAGCTGAAAATAAACCGAATGCTTGTGATTATATTATTGTATGTATCTAGTGTGAAACTGTATGATTCTTATGTAGAAATTTTCTCATTTGTAGCCATTTACTGTACTCATTACAATTGTGCTGTAAATGCATATACAGCTACTTACTAATGAATTGTTTACATTACTAACATTTTTACCATGGTTAACGTTAACCCGAGTTCATTTTAGTAATGTAAACGATAGTTACCGTTAACGCGGGTTTGAAATTTAACTAGCGTCAACTTACGACGGTTATCTTGTAACGTTAGTAATAGTAAGAAACGACTGTCTAAACGCAAGTTAGTTATTAGGCACGAATCACTTCGTGAGTTTATTTCTTTCTTTATCGAAATACATAGTATAATAGTGGTGCGTACTACTTTTAAAATATAAAACAATGATGGCAGAACTAATCTACAAAATGTGATGCTACAATCAATTCATTTGTGTTCATTTTTTTTTTATAATTTAATCCTCTCCCATGTAACAAGCAGATTCTTTACTCAACCACGGAAACCTCAACATGTTTCTTTACAGACAATGGTAGTACAATCACGATAACCAAGAAGTTCGGTAGTCTGAACACAAGTTCGTTTTACCCATATGTTTCACCATCGTAATATGTTAGTAATCTAAACAAGGCATTAGGAGACGATAACTGGACCGTTAGATGTCAGGTCGTTGACTGTGAGATCTCAGAGCAGTATTTTAGAATTGATATTGCACGCATCTATTGAGAATACGCAAAATCATATAGAACATTAAGAATTATTCACCCGTTCAAGGTCTCATTACTGTTCATAAAACAATTTATGGACAATGATACTTAATTGCTCAGGTAGCTTAGATGATTTTAGTATTTTTGTAAACGAATAGTTTTAATAAAGACGCGTTATTCATACTCAAACCTAGCCTAGCTGTGGGTTGTCAGCGTTCTTACCGATGACCTCGTATTGCATACGTACGAGCGAGAACAAAACGTGCACGACCACAATAGGATCGACGGCATTTCTCAGTGCCGGAGGGTACGAGTTACTTTGAGAAAGCAGTCATTGCACAGAGACTGATCATCATCTATCTCATTGTATCATGTCTAACCCACACAACAAATCATCATCCGGCAAATATGTCTTACCACCAGTAGTACAACGATCTACATCCTCTAAATCAACATCTTCAGGAGCAACACCAAAACATAAACGGAGTACTGAGAAACTTGCACGTTCCAGTTCACAATCACGCTCACCTGATATTAATCGCCAAGGAAGCTCACAGTCACCACCTTCAAAAAAGTTCAATACACGCCAAGACTCTGATGCAGATTCAAATCATGATCATCAAATGTCTCTCACCGATTCCGACCATGAAGACCTACAGAGTTCCAGGATCTCTTCAGCATCTAATCATTAATTTCTGTTGACAAATTTCGATACCAAATTTCAAACACCAAAACAACTATTCATGCAATTTCTGAAGTACGTACCTCGAGACACCATCTCTCGCATTATACCAACCAGAAATGGAATCATTGTTCAGTCATCCGACGCCAAACTTGCTACAACCATTCGTAACAAATACAGTTTTGAAATCTTCGGAAAACATGCTAAATTGACACCACTAGAAAACAAACCGATACGCCAACCACCGCCACCACGTAAACTTCCTATGCTATCTGTAGTCATTCGAGGGGTAGATTTAGACGTTACAGACTCAGAAGCAGAAGACGAATTAAGGCAAGATGGACACATTATCACCAAATGTCTCAGGATCAGAACACAACAGGGTACATCCAGCTATATGGTCAGAGTCTTAACAAATCATCAACAAACCATCGACAATCTTCTACAACGAGGCGCATACATCTACAGAAAACGCCATCGAGTCGAAACATCCCGAACTTCACCACCTCTTCCTGTGCGCTGTGAGAAATGTCAAACGTACAATGACCATTACACTAAAGATTGTAAAAACACACCCACATGTGGATACTGTTCGCAACAACATCAAACAACAGCTTGCACCAATCTTCAAAATCCACCTAAATGCAACACCTGTAGTGAAGCACATCCAACATATAGCTACAAATGCAAAGGCCGACCTACTCTAGCACCTGACGAACCTGCATACATAGTACCATTACGCTTACCTGAGAAAACAACAAAACCACCTATCACTTCTGCACAACAGCAAATCACCATTGAACAAACCTTAGCAATCATCACCCTCGCTTTACAAAACACATTTCCATTTGATAGATCTAGACTTCTTCAAGAAATTCAATCTGCAGCAGCCACCATTTTCAAGCTAAACTTCCAAGCAACATATTCAGGACCCTACGTTCATTTCACTGCACATCCAATGAATTCTCCAGACTAGCATCCCTATTCCTTTCACATTGTCATTCACGAATATCACTTCACCTATCATCACCATTGCAGCACTGTAATCATCAATGTTCGACAAGGGCTCATCTGTTTTGCCATTAATGTCTAGAGTCGCCCCTAGACGAGAAGATAATCACGCATCTGTTCTGTTCATTATTGTAACGTATACGTGCACATCATCACCATCCTCCATCACATTGTCACTCTGATCACCATAACTGCAAAATGGTTATAAGCGCAAAGCTTATAACACCCTATTATTATTGATAAAATAAATAAATGATAAAACGTGCTTCAACATCCCTTAGACCATCCAACTGACTTCTTCCATAACCCAACTAGTCCTCTATAGTCTCCCTCCCGAAAAAGGGCATAACCCTCTCAGCGGGTTTTAGCCACGGCCTCACCGCGGCTAATTTGCAAAAGAAAAAAAAACAAAAAAAAAACGCGTTATTGCTGACAATTTCTTGTTTATATTTTTTTTTTTGCGTTGATGTATTTTAATTGAAGAAATATGTTTTTAAGACTACAATTCCAATATTTGAATTTTTGCCATATACAAGATGAATAAGTAAAATATTTTATTCACAAAATATTTACAGTAAAAATGTACTGGTCCATTGGAAACTTTGCTGTTATATATTGAACAGTATTATCGTATTTTGAGCCTAATAGAAAATCGAAGTTCAATAATTTACATAAAATTAAAACAGAAACATGGGCGGATTTCGGAGAGACGCCCTAAAGTGGGGGGACGAGAGAGACTCCGGGGGGCAGCAGCACTTTAAAAGCTATTGTTTGGAATGAAAAACTTAAAGTAATTCTGAAATGACTGGGGTGGTGGTGGAGGCAATGATCCCCCATACCGCCCCATAAATCCGCCCATGAGCAGAAATCATCCAGTATTTGTAATCTCGATCGAGAATGAAAGAAAAAGATGTATGAAAGAAGCACTATAATTCAGAATAAATTTATTAAGTATTTTATTTGAATTCTTATGTGTAATTTGTTATATTACTGCGACATCAAAGAGAATTGAAGATTTTGTGTCATTTTTTTAATTCTACATTGAAATAACCCCATGAGGAAAATTCGGGGGGTCTCCGGAGGCCCGCCATCATGGTTGGTGGGCCACCGGCGGCCCGACGAGTTTTCCTCGTGGGGATTCTTTGTGATAATAAAAATAAAGAGAAATAAATACAATAAGGTTATTGCATACTATTCAATTTTGCCATAATTGGTTATACAGCATCTCTCCACAATATTAAAAAGGTAACGTTACTCTCACATTATTGTGGCGAAGATTGCAATTGGTTCCTCATCAAGATAATCTACATCTGCTGTCAACACACAATACGAGCGTGATTTTGGAAGAGATTTCATTTTAGTTATAGCATATGATTCTATCAGAGGGGAAAAGCTGTACAGTATCCTGATACGATTTGGAATTCCGAAAAAAAAACCTGGTCCAACTAGTGAAGATGTGTCTCAGCGACCCCTTAAGCAGAGTACGGATAGGTAATAATATGTCAGATAGTTTCAAGATTCGCAACGGATTGAAACAAGGTGATGCCTTGTCCCCACTACTGTTTAACTTTGCGTTAGAATATGCGATTTTAAAAATTAAAGGGGACAAAAAGGGACTACCATTGAATGGTTTGAATCAACTGTTCCCACATAGCAAAGTACGTCCCTGGGACGTCCCATTTAGATCCCATTACCGTCAGAATGGTCCTGCTCCCATAGCGATGTCCTAAGGACATCCGTGGGATAACTCTGTGGGCAATACAAACAGTTCATCCCGTATGGAGGTCCCCTGGATGTCCCCCGGAAAGCCGTGCGGGATTAGCTACCTGGAATGTCTATAAATTAAATCGACCTTACTATTATTATTATTTAATTAATTATAACTATACGAAGGATATGCCTTCGTATAGTTATACGAAGGATTAATTATAACTATACGTCCCATGGATGTAAACGGGACTTAAACAGGACGTCCTACGGACGTCCCGATATCCTGTCAGGAGATCCGTCAGATATCCCTGGGACGTCATTTTGCTATGTGGGTTCGTAAACGCTGATTGTGTAGTTTTAATAGGGGACGATATAGATGCACTACAAAGCAACACCGACGTCTTAGTAGAAGCGTGCGATGAGATAGGTTTACAGGTAAACATAGATAAAACAAAATACATGATAACAAGCCGAAACACAGGGAATGAAGGAATTAAAAACATAAGAATTAGGGATGAGCTCATAAAGTAAACAAATTTAAATACTTGGGAGCATACGTAACAAGCAAAAATGAGGTCACGGAAGAAATAAAAAGTCGCTTAGTATCGGGCAACGCATGTTTCTATTCAGTCCAGAAACTCCTAATCTCGCGATTAATATCAAGAAAGTTAAAATTGAAAATATACAGAACGGTTATTCTGCCGGTAATACTTTACGGTTGCGAAAGTTGGAGTACGACCCAAGCAGATGAACATAAATTACGCGTGTTTGAAAATAAGGTTTTCAGAAAGATATATGGACCGAAACGGGACGATATGACTGGGGAATGGAGGAGACTGCATAATGAAGAACTCCACGGACTGTACGATTCACCAAATGTTGTAAAAATAATGAAATCGTGACGACTAAGGTGAGAGGCCACGTAGCTCGGATGGGGGAAAAACGAAGATTATATTCTATTCTGGTTGGAAGGCCGGATGGAAGGAAACCATTGGGAAGACCGAGACGTCGTTGGGAGGACAATATTAGAAGAGATCTTCGAGAAGTAGGTGTTCGTGATGAAAACTGGCTTGATGTTGCCCAGGATAGAATCCAATGGCGAACGTTTGTTACTACGGCGATGAACTTGCGAGTTCCATAAGCCATAGAGTCAATTAGATAGATCCCACAGGTCAACTCATCACCAAGGATGCAGAGATCGATTCGTCTCCGCTGGTGCCGGAGCAGAGACCGATAACCACACACTGAAACATAATAAATGATGTTTGGTATTTTCTGTTTCAGGTGAACAAGTTGTCGTTGTGGGTTTCATGAACTCCATTGTCCACATTATTATGTATTTCTATTACTTTTTGAGTGCCATGGGACCAAAATATCAGAAGTATCTTTGGTGGAAAAAATACATGACTTGGATTCAATTGGTAAGATTAAGTAATGTAAAAGGAATGCTAAAAAATTATAAACTTTAAAATACCCTTTGGGGAATAGTTTTGGAATGTTTCGGATGAATTCAGCAAATCTTTTTTGTATTTTTATTCCTTTAAAGCAAAATAAGAAACTCGAGATATTTTTAGACTGTTAGGAAAGTTATAAACGAAAAATAATTTTTGAATTTTGCAAGCATTATGTCACTATGTTCAAAATCAAACTTTTTATCTAAGTCTCGAAGTTGTAACGAAATTCCAGGAAATTACGCTTACGGATAATAAATACAAATAATGTCCAAAGATGAAATGGAGGCAACTTCCGATTTTTTTCTGTACATCAAGCCTCTGTAGGTACAGATACAGTTGATATTAAAGAGTGAAAAGTATGTGACTGGACCGGGGATCGAACCCGGGACCTTTGGGTTACCGTCCCATCTGCGCCACCCAGTCGACCCCTTTTCCACTCACACACCTTTCACTCATGCTGTCGATGTTCTCTCTTGAAACCATCTGGAGAGTCTCTCTTGAAACCATCTGGAGAGAACATCGACAACATGAGTGAAAGGTGTGTGAGTGGAAAAGGGGTCGACTGGGTGGCGCAGATGGGACGGTAACCCAAAGATCCCGGGTTCGATCCCCGGTCCAGTCACATACTTTTCACTCTTTAAAATACAAATAATGTATTAACAATCATGAAATTGTGTTCGGATCAGATGTTACCAACAAGGGAAGTATTTCTATTCGAACAGGAATTTCTTGATAAGACTTCGTATATGTATTCGTACCCCGGTGTTGATAACGGCTGCAAAGTAATTCCACCATGTAAGGCCGCGTTTGTCCGCTAGATGGCGTTAAAGTTTGGAGCAAGTGGAAGACAACCGCTACAATGATTCCTCTAGTTTCGGTTTGAACATATATTCATTTCTCAAAATATATACATGAACATGCCTGATAGTGATGACAAAAACTGCAAAGCCACTCTACCGTGTAACAAATAGTTTGTCAGATATAGGCTAGTATTTGTCTTCACAAATGCAAGTGAAGGTTTTCTAAAAAGTGAGTAAAACAGAAGGGAGAATCAAAATAGGCACACAGAGCAATCTTCAAAATCACACTCCATGGGCACGGTGTCGAATGCTTTTTTATTTTAAACCCTTGAAGTTGCTACATAGAGGGGGGCTCCTGGAAGTCCGTAGACCACCCCCCGAAATTAAGATTTTTTTGTGAGATTAGTATCATTTTTTTGGCAAAATGACATACATTTTACGTAAATTTCACACCCAGACACACCTCGGACTCGTCAAAGGCGCTGTACCCCCCACCCCCACCCGAAGCAACTTCTGGCTACGTGCTTGGCGGTGCATTTGACATCGCCCTCATGGAGTGTGATTTGAAGGTAAACTTGGAAATCGCGTCTTTATCATCAAAATGCATTCAGTCATCCACAACCAGCTGTCTGCTTCAGTGTATCGTCCTATGATGCAGTATGCGTGGCAGGCATCTGGGTATACTATCACCAAGTACCAGAAACTATCACCAATTTCAAGAGTGTAATTGAAGTGGCATTTGATTTCTCGCCCATGGGGTGTGTTGTTGACGATTGCTCTGATGTATCTTTTGCCGTGTGTACCGGTACCAATTGTCATAATCCTTCCTGTTTTACTCATTTGTAGAGCACCCTCACTTACATTTGTGAAGACATATACAGGCCTATATCTGACAAACTATTTGTTACACGGTAGAGGGGCCTTGCAGTCTTTGTCAGCACTGTCAGGCATGTTCATGTATATATTTTGAGAAACAAATGCCTGTTCAAACCGAAACTAGAGGAGTCATTGCAGCGGCTGTCTTCCCCTTGCTCCAAACTTTAACATCCTCTAGCGGACAAACACGGCCTTACACGGTGCAATTACTTTGCAGCCATTATCAACATCGGGGGACGAATATATAAACGAAGTCTCATAAAAAAGAAAATCCTGTTCGAATCGAAATATTTTCCTTCTCGTGTCTATTATAGACCTTGATGTCATGTGATCTCTTGAAATAGACTCCATTCAGAAACTCCTCTTTTCAGGACGAAATTGCCCCGAAAAGCACTGTTTGGTCTCTCTCTCTCTCTCTCTCTCTCTCTCTCTCTATCTATCTATCTATCTATCTACCTATCTATCTGTTGGTATTTTAAAAGGGTTGAGGTTAGAAAGATAACTTAAGTAAAGGGCGCCTTAATTTAAAGTATTGTTGTAGCAAAGGAAGAAAATTGAGATTTTCTGTTGCCAAATATGACTAACACCATTACTTGACACAATTTAGTATAAAATCTAAGGAAATTTAAAATAAACAACATATTTGAAATTGTAAAAGACGTTTAAGAAGTGCTTCGTTATTTTTTTTTCATTAAACAGACTACGATATTATTTCTGTCAGACAGAAGTTTTTCAAGGCATTGTTCCTTATGTCAGTCTACACTAGGCAGAATTTCTACGCATTCCTGTGAGGAATCCCTCAGTACAGCGAAATCATCGGCCGTTTCTTTGCTACTCCGAACTTTGAAAACAGAAAACGAGACAAAGAGAATAGATACGCGTCATTAGTTGTTGTTGTTTTTGGCACAATGCACTACAGTACACTTAACATAGAAAACATCTAAAAGACCCGAAATGAACATAGATTTTGTCCCAAATCAGTTTTGTAATGTTACTTTTATCATTTTTCACAGCGTTGCCAGATACTGACAACTAAAATTATGTTCATTAGCTTTGCTGCATACATCTCGATATTTAGAGTTGATAAACTTCAAATAATTTAAATTTTGTCAAATATAGCTGTATGAAAAATGTAATTATACATATTGACAAAACGTATGCATGGAGTTTTTCCCAAGCACATTGATGCAAAAGCTTGAAAGAATACTCTCATATATTGTGAACTTTATTTTAAATAAATATTATTAATGTAAACATTTACAAACTAACGTTCTGACGTTAGAAGTTTCTCCAGTATGAAATAAAGTATTTTTTTTTTAAGAAAATATATTTTTCAATCATTTGCCAGAAAAGAAATTTTCAGAAATAACATTGCAAATTGATTGAGACGACATTTATCAATAATTTCAGGTTTTTAAATGTTCTTTGTGTTTAAACATACTGTAGTGCATTGTATCACGAAATAATTTAAATTGTGCAGCAAGTAATGACGCATATGTATTTTTTTAAATCACATATTCTGTATTCAAAGTTCGGGGTAAACAATAAACGACCGAAGATTTCGCCGTTCTGAGACAGTCCTCACGAACATGTGCATGCAGAGAAATTTGGGCTAGTGTGGATTCACCATTAGTGGTATCAGGTGTTAAAAAATTAATACAGCTGAGTGATGAAATTTTCTTTTCCAGATCCAATTCGTACTGATGATGGCCTACGTGGGAGCTCTTGCGATAAACGATTGCGATTTTCCCAAACCTTTGGCAGCGTTTTATTTGGCAAATCTTGTTCTCTTCATCTACTTGTTTGGTGACTTCTATGTAAAAGCTTATAAGAAGAAGAAGGCAGCATAATTTGTAAACTTTTGATATCTCCTTACACGTTAATCAGCGATAGAATCTAATTTGAATTGATGAAAATCCATAGAGTTAGGAAGAAAATAGAGAGAACATACATGACATCACATAAAGCCAAATTACGGTTCATCGGCAGCCATCTTGTGTGGCCCCATTAGAGTCCCTCTATACCGAGTAATGTGAGGATTACCTTTTTCGATACGAGGATGAGTGCACTTAAGAGAGGCAATACTCGGAAAAGAGGGTCTCTAAATATGGGGCCAGTTAATATGCCCAAGATGCCTCTTGACTTCATTGCCCTCTCAATCAAAACAGCCCAAGGTTCCCTCTATTTATATTCCTAACTTTATGTGAAAACAAATGATATTGAAGAATCAAGAAAGAGTTGGATTGATCGTTTGTAGGAAGATATATTAATAGCCAATGTGTCCTTGTGCAAAATTTAAATGATTTGTGTCACATATATTTGATATTACTGAGGTTGTTCCATACGAAAACCGATAAAATTTACAAACGTGTTCCTCACATGAACGCAAGATGAAAGTATATTTTGCACTTTGCTGAGAAATATCTCGTTCCCACAGTGTTGCCAGTTGAAATTTCTGACTGTTAGAATATAGCTGGTAACATTGCCCATTGGTACTGGTATCAAACTTCGCACACGGTTTAATGTAGAATGTTCCTTCTATTTTTTTTTATATTCTTTTGATTTGGTTCTTACGAAACGCATTGTTGCCAGTCATGCGCTAAAAATCAGAAACTTCAACTGGCAACACTGTGGAAACGAGCCATTTGTCAGTGTTGCCAGTCTTCTGCTATCGGTTGGAAACCAAGCAAGAGTGTTAGTGAGCAAAAATTGTCAGTTTTCCCCACAGAACTCCCTATATGTGAAAGATGAACAACATATTTTTAATTCTTCAATGCCACGGATAACCTTTGCTTCTGAGCCTCACAAATGTCTCCTAAAAAAAATGAATTCTTCTGACTATAAACTTATATATAAATAGTTTCTACCATGATTTTCAAGCTAACCCACTAGGAAAACTTGGCGGGCCTCCGGTGGCCCACCAACCATAAAGGTGGGGCACCGGCGGCCTGCCGAATTTTCCTCATGCGGTACTGTTATGTAAAAACTGAATATAATATTACATATGTTTTATAACGTGTGTTCTCTAAGATTGTCTTGATTGTGAAAAGTGGAATTTATTGTTATAACTTCTTGTGTTACGTAGTGACAAAAGATTAGATAGATCAATCCGTAGATTATTTTTTTTCTTTTCATGGTGGATAAAATACTAAAAGGATATATGGAAGGATTTAATAAAATCTATAACAGTCTTACGTTAAAATTATTAACAATGTACATAATAATATTATCTTATCATGATCTTATCGGTACAGTTCATGTTACTGTTTGTGTGGAAACTAAGGGCTGATTTTCTTGAAAGCGTGCGTTGCTTGCCATTGTGGTGAGTAACCAACTGAAACACGTGTTTCACTGCGTGTTCTACGTGTAACGTGTGTTTCAATTGGCTACTCAGCCAAATCGCAAGCAAAGCACGCTTTCAAGAAAAGTAGCCCTAAGAGAGGGTTTCTCTTATGTATAAACTATTCTTTTAAAATTTAAACCAGGTTTAACATCTCTTGCTACTCTTTACATGTATCTTTTATCACAATTAATAAAATGAAATTGTGTTATTTATTTGTTTTCACATCTTGCGCACGTACTGAAATAGTATATATTAAAACCACAAAATAAGACTGTATAGTCTGGGGTTGAAATATTGTGATAAGTGAATAGATATATATTTTGTATACAGATCTAAATGAATATTTCAAAACTACATATCTCTACAAACAATTGAATGATGTCCTTTCAAAATAGGCTATAATTGCCAACAAGAAAACGGTGAACATATCGAGAGAAAAAAATATTTGTATACCTTTTGTAAACGTCATGTGTCACCATCTTCTAATTATTTTTAATGGAAAAGTCCTGCGTGGTCTTTGTCCTTGAAAGCAAAGTGCATTATATTTTTCTTGATCCAGTCTTGCTCTCTCAGGTGAACACAAATTCCTATAGAGATGAAACTACAAGACATTAAAACTAATCATAGTCAGAAATCAAAGCAAGAACTGAGCATGTTACATCGATAATCGTTTTTATATTGCTACCTACGACACTCTTAATGTAGCGTAGTTTAGCCTTTGGGACGGGTAGTCGACATTATCACCGATATTTTACTTTGAATTAATCTCAAATGGTACTTAGCTCGTTTTTAAGTAACACACTTCATTGTCTTTATCATGATTCATGTACTATCGTAGATCCGTGGGTATTAATACCAAACTTTCTCTGCAAATAACTCTGTAAAAATAGAACTAAAGCTTTAAGATTACTCCAATGTCGCTCCTTTAGTAATTTATTGCTATTTTTAAACATCTTTTTTCAAGTTTATTTTGATATGATGATGATCCGAGTTTCTTCCGAAACGTTGATGTCAATCCTTATATATCTAAAAGTGGGTTTGAATGTAGAAAATAGAGAAAGTATTGTTTGTACATGCAGTCGCTCTTCCTCTTTTCTGTTGTTTACTATTAATACTTGCTTTTAAAGAAAAAAAAATATTGTCAATGAATGCTTTTAGGCAAAGAGAAATATCGCAATATTTCATCTTGGAGGGTGTGATATACTATGTTCATTTTTCAATGTTGAAATATTCAATCTCTTTTTCCAATTATTTTTCTAAAGTTAAAATAAAAATAATAGAATATTATGCGTAACTAGAAGAAGTTTCCTGAAAATGTATTGTTTTGGTGTTGTCAAATCAGTTCCAAATGTTCACGTGTGTTTGGTCTAAATTATTTTTGTCATAAGATCTATCGTATCAATGTTCAACGTTTCAATGTCCCTCAGGATTCATCTTCAGAAACCAACAGGTACAAGTTAATAAGAAAAGAAATAAATAAGAAAACAATATGTACTGAAGCTGACTATAAATGTGTATTTGTAGTCGCTTGAATATAAGTTTCATCAATTTTTTTGTATCATCTCGAATGTGTACCCTAAGTTCGAAAATTGGAAGGTGGCGATTTTCTCAACCAAAGCCCCCAAAATTGTATCATAATCCATAAATCCTTATTCTTAAAGACATCATAAGGACAAAAAATAAGAAATATTAATAGTTTACATAGAGATCATATCGCACGTTTGCAAGAAAAGTGTCTCAACTAAAAAAAAAAAAAAAAGTATAATTTTACAGAAGCAGGAAAAGTGACGTCTTACTTAAGAATGTATATACAAAATATGTGAAACATTTACGCTATCTACCGGCATTTTTGTCAATGAAGGAGAGTGGTTCTCTAATACTTTTTGAAATGAAAAAATGAAAATGTTTTGAGTTGTGACTTTTTTCTTGCGAAACGTGCGGACAAAATGAAAATTATACTTTCTTGATTATGAGACAAAATTTGAACGCACGGGAAAACACGCAACTTAAAGAATCATATTAATTACGTTAAGTTCAACGAAAAAAAGTCAACAGACTAGAAAGTTATTCGGTTACTGTGTCGTAACGCGCGTAAAGTTACGAAAACCTATACAGCTTGGCAACACTGATGATTTATTAAAATTAACAAACTTCCGTTCATTTGTTTCGTGAAAATAATAATAATAATAAAGGAAGTTCTGAAGTAATTATAAACATACACATTCATACTTGTCATTTCCGGTATAATATTCTTTTCTTCTTATTATCGCTTATTATCCTGTAACGTGTCGTTCCTGAAGATGAATTTCTGGAGCACTTGAAACTTTGAAAGTAAAATGACTATTCTTATCACAAAAGCAACGGAGGCCAAATACATTTAAATATTCATTGCAATTGGATAGCCTCCTTCTGCATCATGCTTGTACAGAACTCTCGCAGTGACTTATCTGTTTCCATATCACTAAAAAGAAAATGTATAAGAAATTACGTAAACAAAAATTGAAGAATTCTTTAAAATTGTATGACAGAGAGAATATGTAACTACTGTGTAGTAGTCTAATAAATTATGCATCTTTATTCTTCACATGAAATCTCATTGTATTATTCTCCTTGTATTCTTATTGAATTATGAGAGATTCGTTTTCCTTACCGTTCCCACAAATGTCTCACATTTTCGTTCTGTGTCCGAATTACATTGTAAGATATCTGCTTAAACATTTAAGCAAGCTTTTCCAGTTGTTTTTTTACCATTAAATTTACAGTGAAATTATATATTTGTCCTTCTGCTTAACGTGGCTTCATTTTAGTGGACTCTACCGCTTTCCATAACATATAAGGTAAAAGCACTAATCATGGACAGTGAGTGCGCCAGTCATGGACACTTGAAGAGAAATTTTGTAAAATAAGACTTACTTAAGGGCGGGAATCATTTCACCTACGTAGCAAAATTTAATATAGTATGTTCTGATGCCATTGAATATTATTCGCTCGTCATTGGTTTCATCTGGTATTTCTGATATGATGTTGAAGTTAGTTCAACGGTTGCATCTACTCTTCCATGCATTCTGTTAAGTGACTGATTAAGGGAAGAGCTTTCGTTTTTCTATTCATGAACTTATAATAACGAATTCTTTTGTTGCTCTGCACTACGAAATGTCTTTGTTTCAAGCATATAAATGGCCAAAACTGATCTGTTTTGCAAAGTAGGGAGTGTCCATTACCGGTACGGCAACGTAAGTTTCTGTCCAGTTTTGGACACTCACTATTCATTACTGGGTTGAAATAAAAAAAATCCTTGATTAATTAACGTTCTAAGCAAGCTTGTGAGATTTTAATGATGAGACTTACAGTATTTGGTAAAGTGAGCACTCTGAACCACTCCGTTCAATAACCATCAGCGGAAATTGAACCCATGACCACGCGCGAAATTGAACCCATGACCACGCGCGTAGAAAGCGAGCGTGTTAAAGTCTCGGGTACTCCGAGGACGAAATCATAATTCTGTTCGTTGTTTTATTTCAACTTGAGAATAATTATTTACTCTTCATGACCATAAGTTTGCCAGGAAATTTTTTTCCAATGATGGACGCTGGGATGCAAATTAATGACATTATTTGTTGTAGTATTACACACTATTCATTATAACTTAGAATTTTCATTTTTATGGCCACAAGGAATCTATGGCTCAGGCCGGAATAGGATAGGGGAAAGGAAGCGGGAAGGAGTCGGATAGGTCTAAGTTGAAGGTGCCATTAGGTCATTTATCTGGTATCACTATGGAAGAACCCTGTTAAAACCTCATTAAGGATGGTCGACCGCTGGTTTCGAACCCAGGACCTTCGGAATGATCACTCAGTGGAATTCCATGAAACATCAGATAATTGAAGAACAACATTTAACATACAATATTGTTTAATACCCATATTCGCAACGTCAGCCATGATAATTTAAATTATTTTGAGTTATACAGTATGGTCCATTACTGGAACATCCAGGCTTTTCCGTGTCCCATCACTGGTACAAAAACAATGTTAGACAAAAAACGTGATTTCCTCTCAAATAATGTATGTTGATGAGAGTAATGGTTAGAAATAACTAGAAGAAAGCACGGAGAACGTGCAACATTCTCATTTGATCAATACATTTAAATAGTATTTGAGTTAAAAATTATTACGGTGAAAAGTGTCCGTCCATTACTGGTGCGTTTACCTTACATAATATTATTACTTTATAAGTAAACCTCTTACCTGCCCTGGAACTTACAACACTACGTGTGTTATTCCTAAACTTTGTACAGTATGTATGTGAAGTCCCCACGTGTATGTTAGCCATTAGCCATTACAATGAACGATTTGCAAATCCAGTTGGCTCACGATTATCCGAGTTAATTCGGACTGAGACTACCTTGGATACGAAAAACTCAGGTAATACTAGAGCTACCATATTTTGAAATGCTAAAAAGAGGACATTTTCTTCGAAAGCCACACATACCATCAATTCATTCACAAACACGAAAACATTACATTTATCACCATATAACAATTTATAGTTCAGAATGACTGAGAACCCCATCTGTATAAGCATTAGAGGAATGGAGCTACTTGCAAAACACAACTGAAAGGCTTTATGAAGCAAAGGTTTATGACATTTTTCTGAACGAATCCAGAATACAGTAGCAATACTTGCATGGACCGGAACTTGAAACTGAAACAACAAACGACTAACGCTTAGCGCATCGTCCAGCACTGCCAACATCAGACGTTTCATGATTCGAAAAGTTGTAACTTCGTGGTCGCTGACCTATGATGATTGAATAAAAGGAAAAACCCGGACATTTGAACAGAAAGTAAAAACACGCCCGGATGCAAATTTCAGGGTCCGAAAAGAGGATATGTCCGTGAAAACCAGAACGTATGGTAGCCCTAGGTAGGAGATCTGTGATTAATTTGTTACGAAACTTGACGATAACTATCTATATTAATGTAACCTCAGTGTTTATTTAATACACACATTACAAAACAATACGTATGTAATTATACATAAACTAATTACATAAACATCAAATTTTGTAAACAAAACAACGAGGTGCAGGAGATCAGCAAGCCCCGAAGTCTCGCGAAGGTTAAACGAGAAAGCCCGAATCGGCTCGGTTAACCGCTAGTCTTACTGTACGTTTTTGCTCATTTTCCTAATGTTTTAAACCGTTGTTTCTCTGCAACTATTAATGCATACATGCTCTGCGTTTCTTTAAGCCAAAGGAAGAAACAACCAACCTAATCAAAGATATTGTACTGTACTGTTACTATACTTCAACCTTTCTCTCAAGTGGTCTATGTGCTGCTGACTCATTTGTGTTATGGTAGCTGTTGCCTTTTGATGGCACGGAAGCTGTTAAAATTTTTAGAAATCTCAATGTCTCAGAATAATAATTAACTTTAAAATAACACACAAAAAAAAAATTGACAGCCGCCGCGACCGGGGCTCTCCCAGTGCCATCCGTGGTGGTATAATGGTACCATACCTAGCGCCGCCACCTGGAGATCCGGGATCGAATCCCGGTCGCGGCAGCTGTCAATTTTTCTGTGTTAATTTCAACATTTACGATACACAAGGTTATTTATGGAAAAGATAATAATAATTAAATTAGTTTGTCATAAAAAACAAAAAAACAAAAATTATAAATGAAGATGTCAATCAACGCTCAATTTAGGTTGAGTTTGTGGTGTCATGAAATCTACAGTTGAAAACATCAATAATACAAGGCTTCACTAGCGTAGAAAGAACACTTTAAAAACAAAATGGAAATAAAAAATATAAACTCTGTACTTCTATTTCAAAATACACAACTATTTAATCACTATACGTACTGTGAAATATCAACATACGAGTAATTATATGGTAGTGTAGTGTTTCTTTCAATAATACACATTTAAAAAGCACTACACATTTCTCGTGTTCTAAGAGTTGACCACTTTTGGTGTAAATAATAGTGGCCAACAAACACATATTTCACTTTATATAATTTTCTTGGTTTTCTTCTTATTTTTAGATCTGTGATTGATTTTAAAAATAACAAGATATCATGGATTTAGTTACGGGAGGCGGATTTACTTCTAACGACACGATATTGAAGCCAGCACAATCCATGAGTACCTGGCAGGTGCAATTGATAAAATAAAAAAACAGCTGAACATCACGTTCCGTACAATACCAGATTTAAAATATTCCAATCTTCCTCCTCTCCTTCTTAGCTAGATCTTCATCCATTCTTTGCTTCCACACACCAAGGCATGGGCCAACCAATAAGACGCAAGTTAATCCCAATTTACCAGGCAAGATTAATCGAAAACCGGCATCAAGTTGACCCAGTTTAATTGTATTGGGCCAGCCAATCTGTCTAAGCGTATTTATATCTATGACAAGATATCCGAAGTTGAAGCGATTTCTGTTTCTAGTATATTTCTCAAGCTTTAGATGCACAGAAGTTGGTTGCATCACTGAAAGATAAGTTGTAGATCAACGCCTGCGAAACAAATATGAGATCTCGATTCGACTTCTGTTCGTACAACTTTCTGGGCTTGCTTATACGCGTAAATGGAATGTACAACTTTTCAAAAGGGACAATAATCTGACCAGCATAGTGTGAAGAGTTTATTTTTTTAACGAACTAATTGACCTGACTCCCGTCTAAAGAGAGCCACAATGGAAACAAGGTGTAACTCACTGTCGCGCAGGCGCAGAGCTCGAACTATATGTAGCACCGACAGTTTCGTCTTGTGGTTAAGGCATAGAAAAACTACACTAGAGGCTCTGGGTTCGAATCTCTGCCGGGACAGGACTTTTTTATTCCTTTTTTCTTTCAAAATGTATTTTTCTAATTTATTATTAATAATTGCTTTCTTACATTTTGGTAGATTATATAAAATTAGTGAACAAAAAAAGGTTACCATGGCAACGTGAAGTTTAGCTACTGAAAGCTAGGATGTATATAAACCCACCAGGGCCGCAAGGTGAGCAAGTGGGGCACGGTGCGTCTGAAGGGAGCTGGGCGGCTTAAGCCGCTGGTGGCGCAGCCCCCGGTTAGCAGTGGGCATACACAAAAGTGTAGTTTACGCTCAAGTACTGTTAACTTTCTATTCTTCATTGTTCCCATGTGGGCTCTCCTTAGACGGGAGCCAGGTTAACTTCTTCGTGAAAACAAAAAAAATGCGTGTGAAGAGGTAATGTCTGACCAAAATATGCAATTTCCGTCGGAATAGTTTATATCTATCTATGAATTTCTTCAGTCTCGATCATATACAGTATTCTTTTATATGTTTCGGCATTCACTAAAGTTCCATATGAACAGGTATAAGCTTGAGAATAAATAACCTTTGGGAGAAACTGAAATCCACACCAACTTGTGTTGAAATGTCTTTGTCTTTCGTAAACCACTTCCCAATTCACTTCTTATCTCTTTAAGTGTACCTTCCATCAAGTGTGATAAACGATACGTCATTCATGATGATATTGAGATAATTTGATGGCTACAATTCAGTTTCAGGAAGTTGTCGTAGGTCCACTTGACACGGAAGCATTTATACTACGATAAATCGTAGTGCTAGCACAAATCCTATCGTCTCAAAGTACATAATAGCGCAAGATGCTATGGTATATATGGAAAGAAAATTGCTACGATTTTAGGGACGCACATTGTATGAAAGTACTTCTTAGTATACGATTTGTTAAAGTTACGGTACTGATTATAGAATTTAGCAATCAGTTCACGGCGTTGAGTTTCGTTGAAGTTTTCCTAGCCTATTATCTTCACACACAACACATATACTATGGGATCGTAAAATGTTCACAATCTTCCTTTAAAAAATAAACCTACCCGCGAACTGCCACAGCCCATTTATTTTGTGAGCGTAAAAACCTTTCTCACATTTTTTTTTCTCCCTACACCCTTTATCAACTAATAGCAGTATATATTGAAAAGTCTTCAAAAGTTGAAAGTGTATATCATTCCCATGGCCGCTCCATAGGATCAGTCTTCTCTGTCTGTCTTTTTTCTTTTATTACGTGAACATGCCTTCGGCGAAAGTTTGCCACCTTTCATATTTTTTTCTTTCTTTCTGTTTTTGACGTTTCTCTACAGCTGTCTTTGAATTCTAGTATGTAGCAAACCTTTTCTCATACCTTATTGTATGATCTTTCTATATACCTTAATTTTCATTACTGATATCTACCTATGTGAAACTCTTGTGAATCTGTACCTTAAGGCGACGACAATTCAGTCCCGATTTTCAAATTAAAGAAAGATGGTGTTCTATGTATTCCAATTGGCATAATATTGTACTACCACACATATTTACAAGTAGAAAATAATTTTCAAGTATTTTTTTTATTATTTATTTAGATGATCATGGATCAGTGATTCCGCCAGACCCCCTTTGGGGATGTAACCTCTCCAAATCCTCGAGAGCACCCCTAATTTTTAACATTTTTTACGGTCAAAAACCGATAGAAACAGTGCAAAAAATTCCACTTGCAGCCTCCCAATTTTGATTTTACACCCTCCCTTCAAACTGAAAATCCTGGCGGAATCCCTGTCATGCATTTATCTGAGTATATTTTTCGCTGGAATAGATCTTTTTTTCTTAAGCAAGTCAGGGTTTTCTTCAAGTTATTACCACTACTGAGTACTGACGCGCTCTCTAGTAGACTAATTTATGTACCTTCCGCTTATACCTCACATGGCGCGTGATTTCTCCCTTAACCCCGAGTAAATTTCTGAAAGGAAATGTGGTAGTAATATTTTGATTCAGGTAAGGGAAAAAACGCCAATATGATTTGGTACCACTGTTATCACGATTACTTCAATGATAATGAGTAGTCTGTGATATGTAAATTTATTTCATGGGCGTGCATTCTAGAGGGTAGCCTTTGTTCAGCACATTGGTTAAGTCAACATTAAAAGAACAAAAAACTTTGAGATTTCATTTCTTTTTAAAATAAAATATAATATAGTTCGATGTGCTTCACATGTGTTTCTCATGACAGAACTTCTCTCTATAATTCGTTACAAACATTTTCTAGCTACAACTTTTCAGCACTATCTTTATTCATCCTTAAAATAGCAATGGGATCAAGTATTTTTCGGACCATCGTAGAATATAAAACTGTCTTTTGTCTTTATAGCGGAAAAGAATGTTTCCTCTATGGCTATGAAAACTGGCATTGTCGGCGATAAGTGGATAAACTTCATGAATTCAGACACAATTTTGAGAATAACATTCGACTTCAGAAATTTTATTATATTACCAAAAGTCTCAGTTCTAAACACAACATTGTAGCGCTGTCACACACCATATTGCTCTGTGATCGTAAAAACAAACAAAATAATAATAAGTGATTGCTAGAAGTTCTCACGTATACCTGTAGATGTCTCTACCAGTGCTTGATAGTAGCGACAGTTGCGGCCAGAGTTGATGCTTTCAGTTTCTAGCAAGGATGTTCTAATAGATGATATGCGATTTTGACAAGAACATGAAGCCAAACGTCACACAGCGCACTTACTCCAATCAAAAAACATTGTTTTGGGCTAACAAAGATGGCAACAAGCTCTCTAGTTGTTCGCTAACCAATCAGGTACGTCGCCTTGGTCGATGCTCAGTTTGTTTTGTGGAGGGGGGGCTTCATTCTTTCTCTGCGCATGAGATAGCTACAAGCAAATCCTCTATTAGAACATCCTTGTTTCTAAACAACCAACCCTCATTCTTTATCTATGTAACTGAACGAAGAAGAAGAACATTTACATCGTACAGACGAAAATGGATGTAAAATCAAGAGAAAAGAAAACAAATTTAGAAGGTAAAGATGAGATAAAGACTAATCCATTTTTAAAGAATAAAAAAGACTATAAACCAAAATAGGAGATAAACAATATTTAATTTATTAAACATTTTTTACAAAACATAACGACTGTTATGGTCGAAAACTTCATTGACATCTTACTCAGTGAAAATTATTGATTTCCCGCCAATGGCATTTCTCGGCGGTATCACATGATCTTATTTTCGTCCACTAACTTACTCGTCAGATGGCAGCACAGTACTTTTTTGTCTGGTTAAGATTTCATAGTCGTAAGTGTCATTAATGAGAATACACCTGTCATGATATCGTCTGCTATCCCGGTAACATAATTTTCAACTATGTTTAGCATTTCAGTTTCCTGGAAATGTTTTTTTAAGTGATACATTCACACAGTTGATAAGTTCGTGGAATTTGCACTAAATACTTTTTCACATCAGGGAATTGATGCTGTGTGGGTTTACAATCATCTAGGCGGCGAGACATCTTCCTTTGTTTGCGAGCCTTTGGTTCTCACCAAGGATGTTGTAATACAGACGCGTAAAGCTATCTAATGTCCGGCAAAAGAGTGAAGCCAAAAAACAACTGAGCATCGATTGGTCAACAGACAGCTAAAGAACTTGCTGCCATCTTAGTTAGCCAAGAACATTGGTTTTGATTGAAGTAAGTGAGCTAACTGGGCGGGACTAAGCAGTGAGGTTTGGCTCCGTGTTGTTGACGAAATCGCATATCCTCTGTTAGAACACCTCACAAACAGGTCCAGCTCGAAAGCTGCTCTCGTAGTTTCCTCTCGGAACATATGAAAAGTATCAACTGTTTGGCTTCTTGGATTCTATAATGCTCAGGAACGTATAAGCACTGAACTATCGTAGGGAGATAGACGAATGAAGTTCACACCGAAAATGAATGTTTTGTATCTTCTGGAATGTTCACGACTTTTAAATTAATTACTGTATTTAATATTGTTATTTTCTTGCCGTTTTGTTCCTAAGTATTTTTTGTGGCTTATTTGATTCCTTCAAGTGTGTAAATGTACTGTACTTATATCGGTCGAGTTGTTGAACATTCGTAGCGGTGTTGCCAGATTTGTGTTGCACAGTTTGGACTTCTCAGTTGCCATCCAATTTATGAGGTTTCGTGAAGCCTTTTGAATGCAAGTAAAATTGAAGGACATACTTTAGGGTTCGTATTCATATATTCTCGTAGTAAACTCACTGTGACCATAAGAGATTTATAAATAAGGAACACACCATGAATAACAAGGCTGTAAATTATTGGGTGGGCTCGGGCCCCCAGGCCAATTTATACGTTAGCGCTACTGGAACTTTGCATGATAGCAAACCCCCTTAAGAGTTCAACTCAAATCTTTAAACCAAGAATCTGGCTTGGCTCAGGCTTAGAGGTTCGTTTCTGCTTCGCAGAATGGATTGTGATATGCGAGAGACCGATTCGACCAATGAATCGAATAAGTTTGTATAGTTATAAAGGTTAGATTAAAATACAAAATCCTTCTCTGGCTGTAGAAAATCTTTGGATCAACAGAACTACCACGTAAGAGGTTAAGGAATGTCAAGAAAATGCCCGACACTTGTCAGATGATGAAACAGGTTTTTCAAAAGAGGATTCCCTTTAAAGCTTCTTTTTATTAAAGAAAACACAGCCTTCTGACAAGGCTGATTATATTTTAATGAAAGTGAAACTGAAGCGTAACGGTTTCGGAAGCCAACTCCTTCTTCAGGCTGTACTACACAACTAAACACAGAGAAGGATACAAGCAAACATGCAAGGAGATCTCCTTTTAATTTCAACCAATCAGAAACCAGTACTAACTTAAAGTTAACTTTTCTTTTACCTCTATCCCTCTCCTCACGTGACCGCACCTGTCATTCACCTGTAACTTAACGAGTCCAGAGATCAAAAATAAGTTTTAAGAGATAATAGCTGGCAAGATGGCCAAACGGATCCGGATCCGAATTTCGGATATTTGGATCTGGATCTGATAACCGGATCTCGGATATCTGGTGCATGAACATATCATCGTAGTCTTTCCTAATTCATATTTTCGGCAATTTATCTCGACTTCCAAACGATAAATCGTCTTTCGTTTTTTTTTACTCTTCATTTTGGAGAGTTGAGAGAGAGAGAGAGCAGGATAAGAGAGAGAGAGAGAGAGAGAGAGAGAGAGAAGCTCTCTTCTAACCCCACCCTTCCCCATCACTAACCAACTGTATCAACGCCTGTTCCTACCCTTTGCTCTGTGACGTGGTTATCAGTCACTACGTAATAAACATTTCGTTATTGAAAGGAATGAACAAAAACATGTCCTCTCTCCCCTTTTAAGAGTACAGGTATGTGAAAAAAATAATACAAAACTCTTTTCCCAGATTCATTTGCTTTGAGACATAAAACATGTATTTTAGAAAAAAATAAAAGACATTAAAAATGTTCCTATCAACTAACTTTGATAAGAAAACAATAGCAATCAAATACACAACTATCTCTATAAAATATATTTTTCCAGTTTCAGATACAATGAATTTAATTCGCTTTATTTATGGCCTTTTGTCATTTTCGGCTCAGGTATTAGCCAGAGCCTTCCATAATTTACAATCCCCGCATCTCAGTTTCAGATGCATCATAATAACGAAGTCCGAATACTGGATCTTTGAATCTGCGACAGAAATCGCAGTACGAATTCATTGGACCGATATCCGAAACCCCAAAGATCCCACATTTCGTGTTTCTGATATCCAGATCCGACGTTCGGATATCCGGATCCTCTGAGGTCCGAAAGTACAGAATATCTGCTGTGTTCAAAATTCAATAAATAAGTTTATAAAGTTCATAACCTGTCCTACTCTCTTTCCGCCTTCTTTCTTCCTTTTTCAAAATGTCCTCCCACTTTTCGTTAATACTGTATCCACTTTTCCAATTCGTAGCCTTCTTGGTCATTTCTCTTATCCTTTTCGCTTCTTTCCACTTTCTAACTAACTGCCTAAATTCTTGTTCTACTACTGTTGCCCCTTCCAAGTTCAATTCATGACCCGTTTCACTAACGTTGTTGAAAATAGCATTAGTGTCCCTCCTTAATCTGACATCATCCTTATGTTGCTTTAAATGTTCTTGTAGTCTCTTCTTGGTTTCCTACATATACCATACCTCACACGGCATTTCATATATAATTCATCTTTGTCGCGAGTCCGCTTTCGATCCAAATTTCTTTCTTCTAGAGATATCTAGTATCTTCACGCCGCCCTTCCTTTATGTATTAATCCCTTCTCTCCTTAGAATTCTCCTGAATTTTTCCGTTATCTCCCCTGCACTTTCAGTCGCACACTATCCTTTCATCTTGTCTCCTTCCTTATCTTCTCCCTTCTTTACCTTCCTTTTTCTCATACTCCTCTTCCTGCCCTGGTCATCCTTGCAATTCCTCTTCAGCTATTTCCATAGCTTCTCCAAGTTCTTTTACTTTTGTCCCTCCTCCCTATTTATCATATTGATTTCTTCTTCCATGTTTCTAATGAAATTCACATTGTTCCCTCGTCGACGTCACTTCTCTTATGGCAGAATACGTTCGTTGCACAGTCCTTCTGGAACCCAGGACGTTACAAACTTGCCTTTTCCTTATCTTGTTATTTTCATATCCAAGAAATTCAACACACCACTTTCTTCTATTTCTCTCTCCAATCTAATTCCCTTTTGCTCATCATTCATCTCTTTAATCATGCTCTCTAGTTGTCTTCTAGTGCCTTTCTACACTCCAAAACAATCGTCCACATATCTACAAAACACCAATAATTTATCATTGTATTTTGCTATTACTGTTCCCCCCCCCCCTCATTCGTTCATTACCAGATCTGCTATTACCGGGCTAATGCATGAACCAATGGTTAAACCATCTTTCATTTTTCACTATCTTGTCACCTATTTTAGAGAAACTATTATTCCACAAAAACTAACACCTTCTTCATTATATCCTTGTCCCAGTTCTCAATTTTCTTGTCTTTCATCAGACTGTCTACCACTCTTAAGACTGAGATACATACCTTTTTATGTCCACACTAAAGAAGACAGTCTTTTCTTTTCGTGTACCTACATCTTCAATCATTTTTTCACCTCTGCCGAATTAGTCACACTCCTGCTTTCTTAATCTACCCTCAGAACTTCTGAGATCCTTTTTGACTTCCAAACCTTCCATTAAATTTTCCCTACAGGTCTTAGTTTGACTGCTAAAACAGACAATTAAGACCGCAAAAAATAAGACAGACATAAAAGTAATTGGTTTATAGGACTGAAGAAGCTTTGCAACAGATAGAAGATAAAGAAAAGTTGAAAGTAGTGAGAAGAAGAAAATTGGTTAAGCTAGTGGAAAATGTTTCGAGACTAAATAAATGTAATCTTAATGAAAACGAAGTAAAAGGATTGAGAAGAATAACAAAGACAGGAAAGAATAGTGGAAACAAGCGGACAAGGGTGGTGATGGAAAAAGGGTGGTATGAAGAGAAGCCTAATCAGTTGAATGATAGTACGTAAGAGGACGTAACGGAAGAAGGGGAAGAAGATGAGAATATGATAAGAAGACAGGTAGTGGAGGAAGGCAAAAAGAAAGGCTTTGGAAGATTTCATGATGAAGCAGGAATTATATCCAAGATGAAAGGTTATCTCAAAATACATAAGAAGGAAGTCAAACTAGGTCCTGTAGGGAGAATTTCATGGAAAACCAAAAAGGATCGCAGAAGGTCTGAGGGAAAAATCAAAAACAGCAGGTGGATGGTTAATTCGGGAGAAGTGAATGAAGAAATTCATTCAAGATTTTGGTATAATCGAAAAGTATGTCTTTAAAAAGTTTTTGTTTATTATTTCTTTCTAGTTATTTATGTGTTTTTTTCTCAACCTAATGTTTTGTGACCCAAATCCTAAAATGTTCTGCAACGAGTCAAGCGCAACATCGTTGCAGGCTAGTATTTGTTTTAGGATAAAGATGTACATATCGAAAACGAAAATAATTAAAATATGCTTTTAATATAAATATATATATATATATATATATATATATATATATATATATATATATAATACATAGCCATATTGAATCCACTACTGGATGAGGCCTCTCCCGGAGGGAGGAGGTGGTCTACTGCTCCCACTGACCAGATGTGTTGGGAGAGGAGAGCCGCAGCTCTCAACTGTGATCGCTACCTCTTTATTCAGGTAGCTCCCCAATTGGCCTCACGACGCTGGGTGGACGCCACACAGGCAACACCATCTGGAGTACTGCAACGGTCACCCGTCCAAGCACTGACCAGACCCAGAGCTGCTTGACTTCGGTGATCTTATGGGAACCGGTAGACCAG
>JAGDQP010005964.1:0-75065 GCA_022664845.1 Lepisma saccharinum
TTGGTCAGTGCAAGTGGATTTTCCTCGTCACATCATGCAAATGCGATTGTGGTATCTTCACAAAGACAATAATTTTTGTGGATAAAGAGTCGAAAAAAAGCCTGCAATTTCTTCTAACTGAATGTCTGTACACAAAAAACATGGCTTTGTTTCACACACCTTATTTTCTACGGGGATCTTATATTCAACTTATTCACCTCCCAAAATTAGTATAAAAATCAAATGTTATAAAATTCGTTATTCATTATCAGCCTAATTTTTAGAATAAAGGAATTCATTTTGAAAAAATATGCTTCCAGATCTTCAAAGTACACTTCAGGAGCTACACAACGCTTTTTGATTTATCTCTGTAGCTCTTCTTCTGTGTTTTGAGATATTAAAATTAAGGTTTCAGCGCTTGGCTACGGGAACAAAAAATATACCACCCGCCATGTTGGAAATTTGGTCGTTTCAGAAGATATAAGCGCATAACACTTTTTTCAAAGTTGTTCTGATATCTTCAGACATGTAGGAAGATATGTCCAAAAATCTGATTTTTCTAAAATAGTGTTGTAACCAGTGTTGGATGATTTGACATGGAATGACTCATAAACAATGGTTTCTAAAATAAATATTCTTTATTATCATCTGAATAGGGGCTCCATAGTCTAGTGGTTAGAGCGTTGGACTCAGGTCCGCGTGGTCCCGGGTTCAATTCCCGGCTGGAGTCCCACTTTTCGGCGTCCGCTCAGCGTCGTGAGGAAAACTGGGAAGTCACGTGAATAAAGACGTGACTGCCACTCGGCCTAGAAAGCCTCTAATACGCCTGTTCGTGGCTAGGTGACGTGCAGAGCTGACCACACTTTGTCACCGAGGTGGACACAGTTCCACCAAGCGCGAACAGATGGCGTTGGGGCAGGTTCAGGACCTATCGGTCTGTAACGCCGGTGGTTATTACTATTGCTATCATTATATTATTATTATTATCAGAATTATGAAAAACTATCTTACTACTGTAATGATACCAGGTGTGTAAATATGAAATCGGAATTTGTGCATAGACGGCGTTATCTATTACTGTGGTTATCGTAAAACTGCGTCCTTGGCGCCACTTGCTTGTTTTGACTGCTGATAACGATTTGTAACTCACAACCAGACAAGTTTCATGTCACAGTGTAGTGTTTAATAGCGTTGAAAATGGCGCAATTTGTATCTACAAACTACGACGTGCGGACAGCATTGATTTTTTGTTACCATTTGAAGAAAACTGCTGCAGAACGCATCGCATGCTTGTCGAAGCTTACGGTGATCATGCTCTTGGTAATCACATTGCTATGCGTGGTTTAAAAAATTTAAAAGTGGCGATTTTGACGTGAGAAACGAAGAACGTGGAAGACCACCGAAAAAGTTTGCAGACAGCGAATTGCAAGCTTTGTTGGATGAGGATGACGCTCAAATGCAACAACTCGCGGATCAATTAAATGTGACACGAGAAGCAGTTTTCATACGTTTAAAAGTCATGTCAAGATTCAGAAGGTGGGAAAATGGGTTCCACATGCATTGACTGAACGACAGCAGGAAAACCGAAAAACCACTTGCGAAATTCTGCTCGCCAGGTACAAAAGGAAATCATTTCTCCATCGAATTGTGACTGGTGATGAAAAGTGGATATATTTCGAGAATCCTAAGCGTAAAAGATCATGGATAACTCCAGGAGAACCGGCGACATCGACTGCAAGACCAAATCGCTATGGACGGAAGACAATGCTTTGTGTTTGGTGGGATCAGAAGGGAATGATCTATTATGAACTGCTGAAACCTGGCGAAACCGTTAATATCCAACGTTACCGACAACAGATGATAGATATGCAACAAGCTTTGCATGAAAAACGACCAGAATATGACCAAAGACAACAAGTGATTGTGATTCACGAGGATGCACCCTTCCACACAGCAATACCGGTCAAGGAAACGATTGCGACGTTTGGCTGGGAAATCCTTTCGCATGTGGCTTACTCACCGGACTTGGCACCTTCCGATTTTCACTTATTTGCATCCATGGGATACGTACTTGCTGACCAGTGCTTCACATATTACGAAAATGGCTTGATGACTGGTTTGCAGCACAAGAGGCCCCGGTTTTTTTTTTTTTGTCTGGCATCCACACATTCCCGGAACGATGACAGAAATGTATCGCTAGCGATGGCCAATACTTCGAATAAAATAGTTCTTAGCATTGTCATCCAATCACTGTCTTTACTGTACATAAATTCCGGTTTCATATTTACGCACCTGGTAATTAACATACTTACGTAATAAGAGATGCAGACCTGTATAAGCATTTCACACACACGTACAAAGTTGGTAGCGTTTCAAAAAAGTGTGGTTATACAATGGAATGAAAAAAGAAAGTAGTAGCAATGCGAAGCAGCTATGTTGCCAACATAGGATATATATATATATATATATTTCTCTTCCTCATGCTGGGAAGAGGAAGAGAGAAACACCCAGAAGTTGGAATAATGTTATTATAATTTTGTTGTACAAGAAAGCGGACAAAGAACGCGTCGAAAACTACAGACCAATTAGTATACTGTCAGTTCTATACAAAATGTTCACCAAAGTTATTTTGAATCGTATTGAACGGGACTAGGATTTTAACCAGGGAAGGGAACAAGCCGGATTTCGTCGTGGATTTAGCACAATGGACCACAACAAACATTTAATGAAGTTATGGAAAGGACTAATGAATATGAACTTCCACTATGTTTGGGATTCATAGATGTCGAAAAAGCTTTCGATTCGGTCTCCTTGTCAGCAGTACTTAAATTACTTGAACATCAAGGCATCGAAAATGCGTACATCAAGCTACTGCGAAAGATTTATTCGACTGCCACATCTGTCATTAGACTACATCAAGAAAGTGAAAAATTTGAAGTTGGAAAGGGGGCAAGGAGATACAATTTCCCCGAAACTGTTTTCTGCGGTCGTGGAGAGTGTGTTCCAAAATTTAAGAACTACAAACCTGAATGGAAGAACTCAATAATGAGAGTTCAAAAATAGGTCTTAAAATGAATTTAAGTAAAACAAAGGTCATATACAATCAACATGCTGCAAAAAGGGAAATAAAGATTAGCGGAGAGACAATAGGCATAGTTGATGAGTATGTTTACCTTGGTCAGTTCAAAACATCGAATGCCAAGTTGACTGATGAAATAAACAGAAGATGTAAAATGGCGTGGAGTTCGTTTGAAAGATTACACTTTATTTTCAAAAGCAAACTACCAATGTGTCTGAAGCGTAAAGTTTATAATCAATGTTTCTTACCTGTGATGATGTACGGCTGTGAAACTTGGATATTGAATGCGCAAGCGACTCAAAGATTGAGAGTCACACAAAGAGCAATGGAGAGATGCATGCTAGGAATATCCAGGAGGGATAGGAAGACAAATGAATGGATTCGCGCACAAACAAAGGTAGTGGATGTAATCAAGACTGCGACGAAGCTGGGGCCGGTCACATACCTAGACGAACAGATGGAAGGTGGACGACAAATGTACTACATTGGATTCCTAGAGAAAAAAACGACGGAGACCAAATCCAAATGCAAGATGGGTAGATGAAATCAAGCGTTTTTCAGGAGCTACATGGATGAGGAAAGCAGCAGACCGAGATATGTGGAAAGAAAAGGGGGAGGCCTTCATCTAGCAGTGGATAGAAAACGGCTGAATATGATGGGTTGTGTGACAGGCTAATGCCAGATACTTCGATGTCCGCTAATAACTCTAATTCATAATGTCCGGCACCCAACATAGAATCTCTAGATGAAAACTACACCGTCACAGGAATTAATCATAATCGTCTGTGAAGGATGTATTTTCCAACTAGTTCCGGGGTCTGGGCCCACCATCCATTCGTAAGCATCCCACCTCAATATCGTCCAACTATTGAAGGGTAAAGGGCTTACGAATGGGTGTTTACTTGATCAGTTCAGTTCGTAGCTCAGACTCGTGTTTATGTGACTCAAGTGGTAAATCTCAGTCGCTGATAGCATCTTACTTGCTAGTTTGATATTGGACTAGGAAGTGGTAAATAAAATATAGAAATTCTCTTTTCAATTAATATTGGAATGTGTCAGACGGATAAATCTAAGTTTCCGGCTATTATTACCAAATATGGTGCTAGTATGGATATGAAAAAAACATAAAATCAATGTTCAAATAATTTGTTTAAAACCATTAATAAATGAGTTAAATTTCAACCAGAGATCAACAGCCATGACGTTTAACGATCGAAGAGAATATTGTATCACTTACTTGTTATCTAAGATCGCTTGTCTATCCAACTCGAATTCGATCTGGGCCGACTGCTCGTTCTCTCAAGACGGGATTTCGACTAACTTTCCAGTTTACCCGAACCAGCTTGTCACCTTCTATGTGACTACGTCATTCCTAGGAAATTTCCCTTTCTTTCCACAAGTCATGCCCACATCACAAGTTTTCGAGTTGCGAAGCCAAGCGAACTCTAGGTCGATCACTCTTAAACGTCATATCTCCTGATCTTTTTCTTCCGCGTTTCGGTTACAGAAGTGTAAGTCGTTCACCGAAGATTTAGCTGTCTGAAGCATTCCTACAATTCCGTATATATTTTCATAAATGTTTCCCGTACACCAATAGTTAAATGTTTTTGATTTTGTACACTCGTAAGTAATAATTCTTAATTTCTTTTTGTCATATCACAATATATACTGTATATATATATATATATATATATAAAGAGCTCCTGCGTAGCCTAGTCGGTAGCGCGCTCGACTTCCGTGCGAGCGGTCCCGGTGGGGGCTCAAAAATTTCGGTGCTGACCAGCATCGTGAAGACAATTTGGGAGCTGCTGTGAATAAAAGACAGTGACGATCACAGTGAGAACTTCGGCTCTCCTCTCCCAACCCGTCTGGTCAGCGTGGGCGCAGTAGACCAACTCCTTCCTTCGGGGAGAGGCCTCATCCAGTAGTGGATTGAATATGGCAGTGGTTTATATATATAAAATTGGCTTTCCTTCGAAGAATATTTCAGGACCATAATTTACTTTACGTATTCACATCTTCTCTTGTACTCTGGTGGTAATGTAACATTTACCAAAACACACACTAGCATTATTCATCCCCAATTTGCAAATATGTAACTCCCGTCAAACTCAAATATCATATTTGAAATTTTTACTGTAGTTTCTCCTGATTTAAATGTATAATTTCCGGAAAATTAGATTTTATATCTTGTCTTACCACAGGGCATCCAATATGCATAAATTAAGAATTTTTGGGTTTTCAAAACTTCATGAAAAATTAAGGAAGCGCCTTCATATTCTGTATGTCTTCAAAATACTTGTATACATAATAATGTAGAGAGAGTCAAACTTTGATATTCAATCCCTTCCGTGCGAAACACACTAAAAACCGGAATTGTTTCTATTTCAACAATCACATTTGGGTATCATTTGGCCAGTTTGATTACGTTTTAGGGCTTTCATACTTGCTTGCTTACCTTATATGGCTTACGGAACTCGCAAGTTCATCGCCGGCAGTAATAAACGTTCGCCATAGGATTCTATCCTGGGCAAGATCAAACCAGTTTTCATCACAAACATCTACTTCTCGAATATCCCTTCTAATATTAGCCTCCCAATGTTGTCTCGGTCTTCACATCGTGATTCACTCCGGCTGGAACCACGATGGAATATAATCTTAGTTTCTCCCCCATCGAGCTACATAGCCTGCCCATCTTAGTCATCGCGATTTCATTATTCTTACAACACCGGGTGAGTCGTAAAGTCCGTGAAGCGCTTCATTATGCAGTCTTCTCCATTTCTCACTAATCTCGTTCCAAGCACCTGACATTTACACGCTATACAACAATCAATTATTCCTAGCTTGATGCGTCGTCCCCTGCATGACGCCACTATCTCAGTCTTTTATTCAATCTACACGTGTCCGTAGTTTCTTCTCTCATCATCAATAAGGACTTTAAAAGCCCGAAATGTCGAAGAAGTTTCTTTAAATTACTCTGTGTGTGGGGTGAGGGGGTGGGTTCTTAATATATGAACAAATAAGCCGGAAGTAAATTCCATCCCTTTTATTGTAAAGCTACCTTACATATACATATTATCATCAGGGTGTCCCATTTTAATCCCACCACTGAAATATTACAGAACTCTGCAATGGAAAACAAAAGTTCTGCCCGTTAGGTGTAGCGACAGTAGGGAGAAACCTGATAAGGGGAATTTCCGTGCTGGCAGCCATATTGGATTTAGGTACAGAATTTACATAGGGAACAGGGTCATGTGACATAGCGTTTTAGGTTAGCTCGTTCCCAGATATTCAAATATGAAGTCAGACTGTATCTCTGTTTATTTATTTAGAAGATAGGAACCCTGAAATTTATCATTTTGCAAATGGAGTTTGCAGAATGTTTATCAGTCTGTTGTTTCATGTGGTTCAGCATACTACTAAACATAAATGGGTCAATTTCGTGCTGATGAGTTGTGGTAGCAGTATAATGGTGTTTGCAGTTGACTCAACGCTTGTCATCCGGATAGACAGTCATGGCTGTCATTAACATGACAGTCATGGCTGTCATGTTAATCAATCCTCCGGAATCGTAGACCTCTGCTAGGGAAAATAAAATAATTTGCAGGTGGATATACTGTATCGAATGGTGATATTGATAACTTCCAGTAATGATGAAAGTGGCCTATCTAGATGGGAAGTAGAATTTAGCCATGGAGGCCATCTTGAAACCCACCATATTGGATGTTTTAGGATGAAGAAATAAATTCAGTAGCAACTGTTTGTTATTAATACTCGATGACCAATTAAAAATAATTCTTTATTTAAGGGTCAGAGATGTGAACTAAAGATCCAGCTTACGTGGTCAATTGGCTAGCGTGCTGGACTTCGAATCCACAATGGGAGACATGTGATTTCGAATCCCACGGGCGACCATCGTGACTGAGGCTTTCCAGGGTTTCCAATGTTTCTTCAGGTGCATGCTGTAAAGGCTCCTTAACTAACACCCTGACAACTCCTGCTCACATTCTCTCCCCTCTGATGTGCTTCGATAACACACATGCGAAGAGTCTACAAGGAAGGAAAAAAACAGCAACGTTGGTGCAGGAATTATATTTAACGTGTATGACACATAGGGAGGTTCAGTTGTAACGACAGAATGCACTGTACACTGATGAAACGCCACTATACGTACCAAGACCTGCTGCAGATGTTCAAAGATATCTTCATTCGCTTGAATTCATAGTGCAAGTCTCTTCTGAAACTTGGTGACAGTTGCTAGTAATACAGCTCGTTATATGTTTCTTCAAGCAGTGCGATCATGTCCTCTCTAGTTGTTGGCTCCCTCTCGTAGACCACGTTCTTCAAAAAGTCCCACAAATAAAAATCAGACGACTTCAAATCGAGCGATATCGCGGACCATGGTATTGGTCCACCTCTGCCAATCCACCTGTCAGGAAAGTGCGTATTTAAATAATTCCGTACACCTCGTGCATAATGTGGCCCCGCCCCATCTAATTTAATCCACATTCACTGACGTGTTTGCAAGTCAACATCCTCAAGTAAAAGAGGCAGTTGATTTTGTAGGAACACGAAAAAGTTTTGTCCGTTAACATTGTCATCGAAAATGTATGGACCTATGAGGTAGTCATTAATAATCCCACACCAAACGTCGACACGCCAGCGATGCTGTACATCTACGTCGGACCAGTAATAACAATTATGTCTGTTCAATTCACCAGTATTTTCAAACAATGCTTCCTCTGAAAACTTTACATAAGAAAAACGCAGGATCATTTTGCAACATGCGTTCTGCTCTCAGATCATGTGGGGTAATTACTTGTGTTAATGTTATGTGGTACGGATGGTAATGGCTGTTCGACAACAGTCTATGTATAGTTGATCTGGGAATACCTATCTCTCTTTTCATTTGGCGGAGGCTAACATGTGGATTTAGGTAAATACATGATACCACGGTATCATTATAATATGCGTGTGTAGTTCTCCTACGTGTCAAGTGACCGGCGCGAGCTCGTCTCTAAAGACCTCGAATCACTGTAAGATCTGCACGATGTGTCGATTTGGATAACAAGCATGATACACTTTAGCCGCAGCACGATATCTTCCTTGACATTAGCCGAGAATAAGCAAGATGTCAACAATTTCTGATGGGAGTGTAATCAGCCATAATTACTGTTGGATTCAAAGAACAAAATAGAAACAAATCTAAAGTAAGTCACTTCTGGAAGGCATGAAACGTAAGCGTAATGGGAACACGGAACTAAATCTGGATGTACACTGACTCTGTCTAATTACACTTAATGTTGTGCTTTACTACATTCGTTTGCAGTTTCCAGTTTCTTGCACTTCAATAATAACCCATTCAAAAACAATTCCGGTTTTCCATGCAATGATAAACAATTATTCAGCACTTTTGGGTGATAGCACATTCGATCATCAGATGATGGAACAACGAAGAAACGTTTGTGTTAAAGACTTTCTTCAGTCCACACATTTAAACTAAGCATACTTTCCACGGGTAGCAGCAGTGTGCACGTTTCATCCCTAACTACTCAACTACCTATATTTATTTGAACAGACACCGCAGAATAAGCTAGGATTGTTCATTGCACAGAAAAAAAGAGCTTCTGGGACACGCATACGAAAATCAAAGGGACAAATGCGGTCTGCATCTACAGGATCAATATGATTATTTTGTAAAACCGTCAATAGCAACAGTCCTACAGTAAGCAAGTCACCCATTGCAGAGGAAAACAATCAGTTATGCTGGTAGTAAGTACAAGTAGTTCATTTCCCCAACGATATGTTCACATCATCATGCTGAATATAAATGTATCTATGGCCTTTTGGCATCTTTAGCTCAGACTAGTATAGAGGAGGGGAGAAAATGTTGAAGGAATTGGTCAGGGCGTTGGTTAAGGAACCATTACAGCATGCACCTGAAGAAACATTGGAAACCCTGGAAAGCCTCAGTCACGATGGTCGCCCGTGGGATTCTAAACCACATGTCTCCCATTGTGGATTCGAAGTCCAGCACGCTAGTCATTGGACCACGTGAGCTGGATCTTTAGTTCACATCTCTGACCCTTAAATAAAGAATTATTTTTAATTGGTCATCGAGTATTAATAACAAACAGTTGCTACTGAATTTATTTCTTCATCCTAAACCATCACAACTAAGGGCCACCTGGAGCAATCAACTATCATGTGCAAGACCCAAATTCGACAGTAATTATCTTCTAAACAAATAAACACAGATGAAAACTAACATCGCATTTGGCTGTCCCGGAACAAGCTAATCTAAAACGATATGTTACATGACCATGTTCCCTATACACGTTCTCGGCTTACATCCAATATGGTGGGTTTCAAGATGGCCGCCATTACTAAATTGTACTTTTCATCTATATAAGTCACTTCCATTATTACTGGAAGTTATCAATTTCACCATTCGGTAGAGTATATCCACCTGCAAATTATTTTATTTCCCCTAGCAGAGGTCTGTGATTCCAGCAGATTGATTAATATGACGGCCATGTCTGTCTATCCGGATCACAAGCGATGAGTCAACTGTAATCACCACTTGTACTACTACCACAACTCATGAGCACGATATTGACCCGTTTGTGTTTAGTGGTAAGCTGAACCACATGAAACAACAGACTGACAAACATTCTGCAAACTCCGTTTGCAAAATGCTAAATTTCAGGGTTCCTATCTTCTAAATAAATAAATAAACAGAGATGCAATCTGACTTCATATTTGAATATCTGGGAACGAGCTAACCTAAAACGCTATGTCACATGACCCTGTTCCCTATGTAAATTCTGCACCTAAATCCAATACAGCGGCTTTCAAGATGGCCACCATAACTGAAATTCCAATAATCAGATGTCCCCATGCTGCCGGTACACCTAACGGGCAGAACTTTTGTTTTCCATTGCAGGGTTCTGTAATATTCCAGTGGTAGGATTAAAATGGGACACCCTGTATACGAGGAGTGTTCAAATGAAAAGGCACGAAACAACACTGTGGGTATAATCAAAGTCTTTATTCAAAAGTAATCACCAGAGGGCTGAGCACAATTATCCCACTGTTTCAAGAGCCGAAGGATACCCCGTTCCAAGAATTCCTGAGGCAGCCAGTTCTCCACTGTGTCCTTCAGATCGTCGTCCTAGTTGAAGCGCTTCCCTCTGAGATGTTTTTTAGCGGACCAAACACATGGAAGTCGCAGGGCGACATGTCCGGGCTGGAGGGCGGATGCTCAAGCTGCTCCCACTTGAACTTGCACAATACACTCAAACTCTCCGGCCTTCACGAAAACGGGTACTCCACTTTCTCACTGACTTGTCAGACACACAGTCTCCCCCGTACACGACCACCATCCGACGATGAATATCAGCCTGTTTAACCCCTTCCGCAGTCAAAAATCTGATAACACCTCACTGGCGCTGCTCCTCAATCGTCGAACTGTTTAATGTGAACGCCATGATTTCCTCACACGCACTGCCGCGTCAACTGGACGGAACACACAACTACCTGATTGTCTCCTGCGTCATGTGAGAGGCGACCGCGCATGCGCACAACCACGCCGGACACTACACTCTCTTATCTAGATGTCGCACTACGTTATCCCAAACAGGCATATTCATATTTCAACCGGTTTCGTTTTTACAACGTTTCGTACCTTTTCATTTGAACACTCCTTGCATATATAAGGTAAATTTAAGACAAATGAAGGGGAAAAAGGATAATACTTACAGCTTATATTTTCGTATTAGATCACACACATATTCACATGTAAAAAGTCACTATATTTCGTGCCTATACACGTTTTCACAAACTACAAGTTTGAAGAGACAGTGGCGACACGTAGCGGACAAAGCATCAAAACTGGAGAAACACTGACTGATGTAGCGCGTAGATTTCCGGAACTTGAAATAATAATAACTGTATAACGTGTAAGAAGAGGGTGGGATCGTGTTGAAAATGCAGAGGAAAAAGGTGAGCTAGAGCTATTGAAGGTTAAGGCCAGGTTTTATTTTCGCGCTCAAACCGCGAATAAAGGAATTCTCCCACAGACGGCAAGTTGAGGTGCTGGTCGTAGGGCGTAAATGTAGATTATCGCAACCAGGAAAGATAAATCAAAATTGGTATTGTGGGACTCGGTGGGCAAGGAAACTGGGGCATCCGGTTTGTTGATAGTACAGAAATGACGATGGTTATTAATACGAATGATAAGAACACAACTTGTTTCCCCCACATAAAAGACATCACAGAATTGCAGCTTAGGATCCATATAACATTAGGGGTGTGGCATGTACCCTTGGGATTGAGAGTGTATCGGTTATTAGCAGTATAGTGGAGTTAGCGCCCATAAAAAAATCATTTTATCTTATCTTGGACTTTAAACTCGCCTACTGAAACCTTTCTGCGAGTGGGCTCAAAAACAGAAAATTATCGGCTTTGTATGCGCATTATCTAGCACAAAGTGGAATTAAGCACTTTATGCCTCATGTTTTTTGAAATAAGCTCTCTCCTGAAATCCATTCTGAGACCCTGGCATTAAAACTTGTCACTGAACATGAACTCCTCAAGAAGACACTATTTATAAGTTCGACCTAGGCTTGTTATACACTCTGATATGATGTACTTTTCACGCCCAAAAATGTTTAATAAACTATCCAAGAAAATTTAAACATTGACACGCAAATGTTCAGAGTATATATTTTAATCAATTATCTATTTTTTCTTATATAATCTCTCTGTGGTAAACTGAATGTGTATATAATCATATTTTCTATATTTATTTTGGGGGATAAACTTGGCGACACGATATTCTTTATTTGTTAGTTGTTTACGGTCCTCAGCAAGTTAAATTTCGTTGATTTTAAAGTATTCGTGTACAATCGTAACTGTACGAAGATCTTGAATTTATCCAATCATGGCATAGGGTGGGTTTCAGCCGCGGGAAATTACTGCTATATAATAAGCCAGCGTATTTTTTGAGCTCTCTTATAACCGGGCTTCTTTAACAGTGTAACTTGAAACCAGTTGGAAAGAAGCGGGGTCTGTGTGGTCATGGCCTCGGATGTCACATAACAATACTTTGTAGCAGGAGGCAAGGTTGGTGAAGCAGAGATGATACCAAGTAAGTAATTAGAAATTCAGAAGTTTGCCTCGCCGTCAGAAAGTAAATTCAACGAAGTTTTAATCATTCCTCGTTTCTGGGCTACTCAAGAGACAGCAGAATCACGATATTGTATAAAGTATGCTGTGCAAAGATTTCTTTACCTTGCTATAATTCTTCGAGTCCGTTACTATGACAGGGATATGTTAACTAAGCGTGCAATCCAAGTTAGCTCGTTGGCACTGTACAAGTGATTTCACGGACTAACGGCTCAAAAAATGTGCTCACTAGCTAAGAAAGCTGCTGTTTAATTTGGTAAGTCAAAGTGAGCTAATTAGTAAATTACATGAAAGGAGATGGCGGAGTAAATCAATCTCATATCGAATGTGGGGCACCTAGGTTCGAGTCCGGCTCACGAAGGGGATTGTTGAAGTATGTACCTCAAATAAGCGGTGGGTTTTGTGTTAAAAAGAACGTGGTGGGAACAGCGAGTATCATGCTGTGTTCCACGTCTAAGCTGGTTGCCATGGAAACGGTTAGGAAATAGGTCGGTGGACCCAGCTATAGTTAAAAGCAATTGTGATTGTTGCAATTTTATAAGTAAATTCCCGAAAAGCTAATGGGTTCAGATAAACTCTTTGTACTGTGTAAGATCAAAGTCAATTTTTGTGCTTTAATCCACAAATCTTGCTGTACGTAATTTACGCATTCATTAATTAGTTCTGATTTGACAAAATGGAAATTAGCAAGAAAAAGCCATTCCTCAAAAGACCAATGTTGTATTCAGTATCAAAGCTAGGAAAAATTTCAGTTTCTAAGGGAACAGTTAAGTTACTGACCTAGTAAGGAAGAGGAGAGATTTCGGCGCGACGGGGTCTCGTTGTTCTGAAGATAACAGCTGGCAGCAGGCAAGAAAGAAAGAAAGAAGTATTCTATAGCGTCCGAATATCTGTATCTATTTTGTAAGCTCTTTGAAAGCTGAGGGACCCGGGGAATTTTCAGTTCAGGCTCGCGACAAAAGTGTGTTGCTCGAATATGTAAATAAATTAGCATATTATTATTTACGTCCAGATTATTCAAACTATGATAGGAGATAGGGAAGTAGTGAATCCCAAAAAACTTAGTAGCTACTATTTATATAAGTACTCTGGTCGATAGCGCCACTCACAAGGACATCAATTCAGTGGCAAATAACCCATATAACTCAACTGTAAGTAAAAACTTTTCTTGTATCATTCAATTTCCTTACCAAAAACGTCGATATTTTGATTCAAATTCTACTCGTAAAACCTACATCAATGAATACCTTGTTTGAAGTGGCAAATTTAGGTATTCTGTATGACAAGACGCACACAAGTCATTCTTTATCCAAATTTGCATTTACCTCTGGTACCGATTCTGGAAGTTGAAGAGAAATTTTGATCATTCGAAAGTTTTGTATACATTTGCAGACTACATAGTTTCCGGCACTCTCAATAGGCTGCATGCCTCAAAGAAATTTTTCATAATAATACCTTTACTTCTTGCCGACTACAAACATTTTACTCTAATACGAGAGATTTTGATTTCGTCCCTAGTTCCATTTCATAGAACATATAAATCTGAACCAGGTATATCCCATAGTAAACCATACGAAAACACCAATAATATCTTAATTTCTTCATTATAATGAATTTGATCACCTTATCTTTAAGGATATTATTTTCCCATCAAAACTTCAAATTCGAACAGCAACACATCACTTGACTTTGAACAACACAGCGGATTTACCTCTTTTAATACAAAATTCGACCATCCAGCAATCAGAAAAACTTATGGGGCAATTAGATTCTATAAAGCGACAAAATAAGCACATTGGATTATTAGAATTTGATTTTTTTATACTAATTTATTAATTATAGTAATTGCAGAAACTTTATTTCTTTTACTAGCAATAGCTCTAAATTTCACCTTTAATATTATGTCTAGAAGAATTAAAGCTTTAGAACTCCAACAAGTAACCGACAGTCATTAAGCTTTCTTTCTTTATCTATTGTTTTCAGAGAAATGTCAAAGTTAGCGTTGATGACACTGGTTATTAGCTTGGCTTCCATTATTCTCGCCATTTTGGTATTTATATTTATGAAATTATGTAAAGTATTAAGACGTAAGAGTATTAAAGGCAGATCTCAAGTTGTACATGAACCACTAGGTATAGTTCTAGACTCTATTTCTTTTTCTAAGTCTTCCACAGACGACTATCATACTTACGAACCCCCCTCTAGTAACTCTATTGATTCTAACTCCGATCTATATGAAACGCCTATTGCCTTATCTTTACATACTTCAAATTTTCGGACACAAACTAATTCTTTACCTATTGCGCCACCTTCATTCTCTATTTCAACATCTTCCCCTGACGTACTGGAAGAAACTTCTATTGACATGTCGAACACTGTTCCACTACCAGTTCCTACTGAGCAACCACCTATATTTTCTCTCGCTGACATCTCACATAGACAACTTTGGTCCATGACCTTTTACTAAAAGAGCGCTTAACAATTAAATTATATGAAGACCAGAATCTCCTTAAAACATTCGACCTACAAGAACTTCTAGAAGCTACAGATCCAGTTTTTAAGAAGAGATCCAGACAGTTCATCCTGTTGCTGAAAGTAATTGTATTCCAACATTGGAAACTAGAACCAGCCACCAGTGAAAAAACGCCTGGCTTTTATCATCCTCTTGGATCTTCCCCCAGCTACTGACAAGTGTTAGTAATTAGACTTCGTTAAGAAGCATAAAGCATATAGTGCGTAATTTTTTTTGGTGAAAGTGTTATAACATGCTATGCAGTTTTTTCCTCTTTATTCTTTATGTATGGTGTTGAATGAAACAGTTATTTCTTTTTTTTTTCTCGTCCGTGTATATATGACGAATGGTGATGGTGCTAAACCTGGATAGTATAGTGGATGTATTTAGATGATAAGTGTCTTAGTTGTGCTACTGCAATGCTATTCCAACTTCACATGCATATACGAGATTCGTTTCTTGAAGGGAGGTATGTAAGCCAACCTTGGCACCCTCGAAACGAATATCAAGGTGACTCCAATTTAAGGCACACATACAAATATCATTTTACTAAATTTCTAAAGGACAACTACCTCAGCGCATGGTCGTCGTCATTGCGTATTATTTATGTAACTATTTCACTGCATACGACATAACAAATAATGGACTGTTAAGCAAACAGGCAGTTGTGTGTTGGTGATTATACAATTTCTTATATAGCCATGTAAACAGAATATTGATTACGGCGCTAACTCTTCCGGACAGACCAGATGAAATAACATTACATAAAATGTTTTTACGAGCCACCCTTTCCTCATTCTTTACTGACCCGTAGAGATTTTTCCCCCTCGTATTTTCGTCAGCAAGGAAGAGAACGAGCCGTCGAGGTACAGGAGGCATCAAGTGAGTTACCAGGGTTCCCACTCATTTGCCAAGATCAAATTCCCTGACTTTTCCAGGTTACTACTCAGAAATTTCCAGGTATCCCATTTTGTATGTATATCATAATTCATGGGAAAATAAAGATACATCAAAATATTTCTTTTCTTAAATTGCTTCATGGTTGGCACATTAGCCTCTAAGTAATTACAAAAACGATCTAACATTAAATGCCTGCTGCAGCTAAATGAGCTTCGAACATTAAGCTATCAAATTCCCCGACTTTTCCAGGTTTTAAGACATTTTTAGTGAAATACCCTGACTTTTCCAGGTGAGTGGGAACCCTGGTTACAGTTCGTGGACAGAAGTCAGACTCGAATTCGCACTGAATACCACGTATAGACTTTTACTAAGGGTGAACACGCTGACGCTATAGTTAGCAGCTATTCGACTTCATCTAAGTCTGACTGGTGAGTTAAGCGCCTAACTTTCTGACATTTAATCATGTGACTAAAACATGGTCTATGAAATCCTCTTACATTTATCTTTTTATTCTGAAAGCTACATCCCTTTTCTGATCCCAGTATAAACAACACCGCTTCTCCTTCGATAGGACGGAAAGCGATACACTACTATGGATAAATTGGAATCCTGATAGAAGCATGGCCCACTTTCTGAGCGGACATAGACCGTATCTCTCTAAATTACTTGAACTGGGACTATTGGATTCCACGATATGTGAATGTGGCTCAGAGTCGACATCGAAGCACGTGGTCCTTGAGTGCAATAATTTACAGGAAAATCAAGAAAATCAGCAAAGAAACCAAATAGTGGAATTTAGGGAGAGATTGAGGAACAAACAAATCATGGACGTATTAAGAAACGAAGAGGAAAGCAACGTTCTGGATTGATTGGCGACAAGGATATCATACCTCTGCAAAATGTAGTATATCAATAGAAATAAGTAGTATGCCGCCAGTGCAAAATTTCATATATCTGCCAAACAGGCAATGTGAAGACGAGGAATAACAACAAAACTGTACATACTGTCCTGTTTTGTCGGTATGTATGAGAACATTATGAATGAGTGAACTGGTACGTCTCCGCGAACGCGAGAGAAAATAAACGTTAACTGCCGCCAGAGCATGTGTTGCCAGCCTTTGGTATGGACAGCAACGGTATTCATACATAATGAATGGCAGAAGGGCTCTGGATGGCAGAAACAATGATCATACGAAAGTAAAAGTAGAAATATGCAGAAAACGTGTGAATAGTGTGTGTAGTGTAGCAGAGGGGGAAGCGGTAGAAGAGGAGGAGCCAGGACGCAGATCCAATCTTAGGATGTGGAGGAGCCGACTCCAGTAGCTGGAGACTTCTCTTGGATTGCAACCAGATCTCCAATTAGTTGTTAGTTTTAATATTAGAATATTTTAATATTAGTAGTATGAATGAATGAATGTGTGAAGGAATGAGTCGTGGTAAATGTTTTTCCGTGTATATATTCTTTTCTTAGTATGAATTTTGTACTTGTGTGTTGAAATTGTGTTTGTGGCTTATGAGTTATAAGACTATTAATATTGTATTGCTATAAGGGAATTTAATTATACAAAATATCATGTATCGGTCTACAAAACAATATATAGCATATAATATTTATAGACAAATAAAAAGAAAGGTTAAAACAGGGACTAATAGAAAAAAAGAAAAAGAATAAACAACATGTATATTCAAATATAGAAACAACCAATTATAATATGGTCACATGTAAATACGTTTTCGAATTCAGAAATTTGTGAATAGCTTTTATTAAATCATTATATATTTCTCCAAACATCATATAATATCAATTAATAAAAGTAATGTCAAAAGAGAAGAAACATGAATATTCTTTATATACTGAATTGCAGATCTGAGCATCAAGTAAAGTTACAGCAAATGAAATGGTAAATAATAAATAAATAAACAAGTAAAAACTTAAGTCCCTATAATAATAAAAATTAAATTTAAATCATTGTAAATACTGATGAAAAAATAAATAAAAACCCAATCCGTGAAAAATAGAGACAAGGTTTCATATCCAGGAAGTGGGCCAAAGAAAAATATCCCCCACCATCAACCCTAAATTATAATATTGAGCAATTCAGGTCCTATGTCTCCCTGACATGATGGGAATATTGATCTTGTGTCTGAGTCAGATTGGAGAATGTGGAAATTAGAGTGTAGGATTTGTTTGACCTTGGTTAGTTTAGGATGGAAATGGGTGATTAGAGCCGGTGGCTTGGATTTTTGAGTGGGTTGAGTGTGTGAGGATGCACGGCGGATCTGTTTGGTTATAAGGTTAGAAGGGTAGCCTCGGTTGACTAAAGCCTCCTGGAGCTGTTGGTTGTAAGTTTTAGCAGCAGAGGTGGCGGAATTCAGGCGTTGTCCTCTGAGGACAAGGGAGAAAGGAAATCGCTTTCTTAGTGTGGTAAGGATGGGAATTTGAGTAGTGTAAATACTGCATATGGTTGGTGGGTTTTATGTGAACGGAAGTGGTCGGAGTGTTGTTTTCTAAGGTGATGTCCACGTCAAGGAATGTGACTCTTTTGTCAGAAATGGACCAAGTGAACTGGGCAACACGGAAGTGGTTCAGTTGTTCTAGGAATGTCTTTGAGACTGGTTTCACCATCATTATATTGTTCAAGAATCTTACCCAGAGTAGAGGTGTCAAAGGTTGAGTTTGTAGGAAATCATGTTCGAGTTTTGCCATAAACAGATTAGCATAAGAAGGTGCCATTCTCGTACCCATGGCTGTCCCTCGGATCTGAAGGTAGTGTTTGTCGTCAAAGGTAAAGCTGTTACATGTGAGAACTAGGTTGACCAGGTTAAGAAGGAAAGCTGTGGTTAGGCTATGAAGTTTGAGTTTCTGGTTAAGGAAGAATTCCATAGCTGCTAGACGGGCGGCATGAGGAATGTTGGTATATAGGGAAGTAATATCTATGATGCAAGGCAGTATGTCAGAAGAAAGAAGCGGTAATTTACGGATGATTTTTAAGAAGTGGTAGGTGTCGCGTATGTAGGCAGGCAACGCTTGAACATGTGGTTGAAGGAAGGAAACAACGAGAGCGGAAATGCGTTCAGTACGGGAATTATAGCTGGCTACAATGGGTCTGCCTGGGTTACCTGGTTTGTGGATCTTTGGTAATAGGTAAAAGGTTCTGGTACGTAAACTGTCCAGGATTAAGTACTTTATGGACATTTCAGATAGACCCTCACGAGGCACATTAGCGGTAATGAAATCGGAATTTTTTTGTTTGTGTATGTAGGTTAGGTCTGTGGTGGTGTGTTTGTAGGTGTTGGGATTGGATAGTTAGCGGTAAGCTTCCTGGAGGTAGTCAGTTTTATCGAACACTACTGTAGTGGACCCCTTTTCCGCTGGGAGGACGATTATGGCATGGTTCTCGCTTTGCGTTGATTATAGTTTAGGTCAGATTGGTTGGCCATCTGATGTAAAAACTCACTATTGGTGCTGGCAGAGATAATGGAAGACATGTAACGTTCTAGGAAGTGGACGTGGATCCATGTTTGAGAGAGGGCGGAAGCGCTCAAGGCTGGTATGGAATTTTTTGGAAGGTGTGCCTGGAATAGGTAGATTTTTGGAAACAGCGCCATCTTAGTCCGCGGGCAAAGGAAAGGATATCTTTTATCAACAGGAAGTGGTTGTACGACTTGGAAGGGCAAAAAGTAACTTCTTTAGAGAGGATACGCTCGTGCTTGAATTTAGGCCTTACTCCTAAAGGACTGACTCCCAAAATCCCGCTCTCTGCCATAACAACAGTATACCGCCCGTTTCTGACACCAGTTTATCTGCTTTTGAAATAACCCTCAAAATGTATACCCTACACTTGCAACGTGCAAGTAACCTGTTGCCTACATACAGTCACTCACAAAGATCCTCTCGTTGACCTCCCATGATTGGCATGGTAGAATTTGCACCGTTTGGACCCAGGACCGTTATCTAAACTCCTCAATGTACCAGAAACACATGAATAAGTTATCCCTCCTCTGTCGCCGTGCTTTTCAAACCGGGTGTGCCCTGCCTCTTCCTCCCCCCACACAAAAAGCACCAAGTTCTCTTACTTACACAAACACCATTACCTACTACCATAACTCAACCACCCGGTAATAATGAACAATCTGCACTCACTACCCAGTCCTCAGAAATACCGGACCGCCCAGGAAATTCCACTGTTACCTCCATCGTAAACCTATCCAGCCACAACCTTAATCAATCTGAAGCTGACATTCTCTCTAAAGGACTATTTTTCCCCTTCCAAGCCGTACAACCACTTCCTGTTGTCAAAAGATACAATTTCCTTTGCCCACGGATTAAGATGGTGCTATTTTTGGGCCAAAAAATCCACCTATTCCAGGCACATCTTCCAATAACTCCGTACTAGCCTTGAACGCTTCCGCCCTCCCTCAAACATGGACCCACCTCCACTTCCTAGCAACCATCCCCTAAAACGTTACATCTCCTCCATTATCTCTGCCAGCACCAAAAGTGAGTTCTCACATCAGATGGCCAGCCAACCTAACCATAGCCAACGCAAAGCCCTTCTAGCGTTACGCGAGAACCATGAAATAATCGTCCTCCCAACCGGCAAGGAGTCCATTACAGAAGTCTTCGACAAAACTGACTACCTCCAGGAAGCTTAGCGCCAACTATCCGATCCCAACACCTACAAGCCCACCACCACAGATCTAACTTCACCCACAAACAGAAAGTTTCCGATTTCATTACCGCTAATGTGCCTCGTGAGGGTCTATCTGAAATGTCCATAAAGTACCTAATCCTGGACAGTTTACGTACCAGAACCTTTTACCTATTACCAAAGATCCACAAACCAGGTAACCCAGGCAGACCCATTGTAGCCAGCTATAATTTTCCTATTGAACGCATTTCCGCTCTCGTTGATTCCTTCCTTCAACCACATGTTCAAGCGTTGCCTGCCTACATACGCAACACCTACCATTTCTTAAAAATCATCCGTAAATTACCGCCTCTTCCTTCTGGCATATTGCCTTTCACCATAGATGTTACTTCCCTATATACCAACATTTCTCATGTCCCTCGTCTAGCAGCTATGGAATTATTCCTTAACCAGAAACTCAAACTTCATAGCCTAACCACAGCTTTCCTTCTTAACCTGGCCAACCTAATTCTCACATGTAACAACTTCACCTTTGACGACAAACACTATTTTCAGATCCGAGGGACAGCCATGGGTACGAGAATGGCACCTTCTTATGCTAATCTGTTTATGGGAAAACTCGAACATGATTTCCTGCAAACTCAACCTTTGACCCCTCTACTCTGGGTCAGATTCTTGGACGATATAATGATGCTATGGACTCATGGTGAAACCAGTCTCAAGACATTCCTAGAAAAACTGAACCAATTAATTGTTGTCCAGTTCACTTGGTCTATTTCCGACAAAAGAGTCACATTCCTTAGACGTGGACATCACTTTAGGGAACAAGACCCTCACCACTTCCGTTCACATAAAACCCACCAACCATATACGGTATTTACAATACCCAAGTTCCCATCCTTACCACACCAAGAAAGCGATTCCTTTCTCCCTTGCCCTCAGAAGACAACGCCTGAATTCCGCCACCTCTGCTGCTAAAACTTACAACCAACACCTCCAGGAGGCTCTAGTCAACCGAGGCTACCCTTCTAACCTTGTAACCAAACAGATCCGCCGTGCATCCTCACACACTCAACCCACTCAAAAATTCGACCCACCGTCGCCCAACCCACCGGCTCTAATCACCCAGTTCCATCCTAAACTAACCAAGGTCAATCAAATCCTACTCTTTAATTTCGACATTCTCCAATCTGACCCAGATACAAGATCAATATTCCCCACCAAACCTAGATTAGTTTTTCAACATCCACCTAATCTTAGAAATATCCTGGTCCGGACGAATCCCTGCTTTCCACCACCCGAAACCGGCGCCCAGACATGTCAGAGACCCAGATGTAAGATCTGCTCCATTTTCTTCACTTCTCCCACAATCACTATCAATACTGCCAATGGTCGGTACACTCTCAATCCCAAGGGTATATGCCACACCCCTAATGTAATATACATCTTAACCTGCAAGTTCCGTGATGCCTTTTATTTGGGGGAAACAAGTGGTGCTCTTAGCATTCGAATTAATTACCTTCATCACTTCTGTACTATCAACAAACCGGATGCCCCTGTTTCCTTGCACACCGAGTACCACAATACCAATTTTGATCTATCTTTCCTGGTTACCATAATCCACATTTTACCCCCTACCGCCAGTACGTCAAGACGCCGTCTGTAGGAGAATGCCTTTATTCATGGTTTTAGCGCGAAAATAAAACTTGGTCTTAACCTTCAATAGCTCTAGGTCCCCTTTACCTCTGATTTTCAACACATTTCCATCCACGATCCCACCCTGTACTTACACGCTATAGTTATTATTATTTCAAGTTCCGGAAATGGACGCGCTGCAGCAGTCAGTTGTTCTCCAGTTTTGATGGTTTGTCCGCTATGTGTCGCCACAATCTCTTCAAACTAACTTGTACTTTGTGAAGACGTGAACTTCGCTCTCTTCCTCTATACTTGAAAACGTGTAATAACGAAATATAGTGACTTTTTGTATGTGAATGTGTGTGATCTAATAAGAAACTATAAGTTGTAAGTATTATCCTTTTTTTCCCTTCATTTGTCTTAAATTTACCTTAAATTGCCCTCCCGGCATTCCTTTGTACTAGTTATATATATTATTTCCATATTTTCTACGGTACCGGTTAGTATTGCAAAAGTCTTTCCATTTTTAAAAATATAATAGGTAAATGTTGTACGAAAGGATCTATATTACAATTTAGACAGTTTGGCTTCTTGAGGTACGCTTTACAGTCTTTACGGGATCAGTCTAGCAGAGGCTGATGTAAATGAGTCAACAGAACTAAAAGACTATCAGCAGGTAGAAAGCATGGGGATGAAAATTCGCAGAAGAAATTCAATGTCTGTATTTATCCGTCCCCGAATCAATCTCCACACAAGGCAATGATAAGTTGACTACTTGTATGACTTAGATATATTTTTAAACTACAATATAACGTATCAAATAAAATTTATCTGAATGAAACTAATTGTTACAAGGCTTCTAGTATGAAACAACATCAACAAAAAGATTAATTAATATTATCGACATTCATGAAAATAAAGCTTATAGTTTCGATCGAGATGAGTCTCGAGAGGCAAGCCTCGGTCTCGTCAAGAGGGATGTCTCGGTCTTGGTCTCGTCTCGAGTAAGTCTTGATGCATAGTGTCTCGGTCTCATCTCGATTCCTGGACCGTAGTCTCGGTCTTGGATTCGAATTCGAGACGAGACCGAGATGATAAGATAAAATGAATTATATGGGCGGTAACAGCACTATGGCTTACGCCCGTCCTGATACGGGGAAGTCCCTTATCTTGGTCATGTCAAAATTTAGCTGTTAATTAAAATAATAAAAACAAATAAAAGATGAAGATGTAAAAGGTCTTCACAGTCAGCCTAGTGGGGTAAATAGCCAGTATAACAAGGAAGCCTGTAAATGGGCCTTCACAAGATAAAAAAAAACAAAAAAAAAACTATAAAACTTAACAGCTAAGGAGCATAATCAGATAAAATAAACGGAAATCATAAAACTCTCTGCAAAAACAAGTAAAATGATTACCGTTTAAGTTTAGGTTTATACCTCGGTTTCCCTTTCCTTCCCACGAGATTAACTCCATATCCATCAGGTGGTCCTCAATCATGTCTGAAGCCAAAGATGAACTTGGTTCATCGATAGTATGTGCAGATTCTTCCTGAGCTAATTGAGCAGACAAAACGTTCGTCAGAGTCTTAATGCTTGTAGCGAGAGGCGAAGTTCGAAGTAATTTGGAGACTTTATAGGGACTAAAAGTAGTCTTAACCCGTGGAGTTTTAGAGCTCTGCACAGGTGTTTTTTGTCCCTGACTCTGAGTCGCCATATTGCGAGGAGTCTCCGATCCTTTGGGCGGCTTCGGAGGGTCGTCATGCACATCAGACTCTGTTTGTGTTGATACATTAACTGTCTGGGTACCAAGCGAGACAGTTTTAACTGCTAGTCTGGCTACAACATGTGAAAACGCACCAGAGGGAAGGGTGCGCTGAGACTCTCTTATTCGACGTTTAGCATCACCAGCAGATATTTTCTCTAACACCATCAGCTCTCTAATTCGTTTTTCCTCTTTAAAGACCGGACAGTCATACGACCAGGCCGCGTGATCACCCTTGCAGTTAACACACTGAGGTTTCAGTGATGTGCAAGGATCCGCACCATGGCTACTGGTACCGCATATTGCACATACAGCAGAGGTCGCCTTACACGACGTGCTGGTGTGTCCATAGTGCTGACATTTAAAACAGCGGAGGGGACTCGGTATATAAGGACAGACAGGTAAGCAATAGAAAGCTGCCTTCACGTCCCTGGGAAGCTGTGGGGTGGCAAACGTCAAAATTAGCGAGCTCGTGAGTTGGAGTTCGCCACTCTTTCTTGTTTTAATTCGTCGAACATTGACGACACCTTGGCTGGCAAGTTCATTCTTAATCTCCTCTTCAGGTACATCTTGCAAATCCCAACAAGAAATTACGCCCTGAGTAAAGCTCAGTTGACGGTGTGGTTCAACTTGAACTTGAAACTGACCTATTGACTTCAATTTCAGGATATTAGCTGTTTGTTTATCGCTAGACGTCTCCACTACGAGTGTGCCGTTGCGAAGCTTTTTAACATGTTTGAGTTCGCCGGTAACATGAGCAAGTTTTCTTTGTATGATGAAAGGGGATAATCTCTTCAAACAACCTGGATTTTCTGTCTCATTCTTAACTTTAATCACAAGATATCGCGTGATATTCGAGACCGAGATGAGACCAAGACTAGTCTCGGTCTTGGTACCATGCCTAATTTCCACCAAAACTCCAATTTCAACTAAAGTCTAGTGTTAGCATCCAAGAAATTTCTTGTGTACTACCTCACGAACACATACACAGCCGCAGTTACTAGAGAACAAGACACATAGCACTAACACTCCGTCTTTAATCTCTTCTTGGCTGAATTTTTCATAGAATGTTTTATCTTTTAGTCCGAATTCGAAAGCCAAAAGCTAACTACAAATGAACACCTGTTTAATGTTCAATTTTACTTGATTACCTCCTCTCGTAAATTTTTCATTTGTGTGTGTTAGATTCTTTAGCTCACTAAAAGTGTGTATAACAAGCAACAAGTTACCATGCAAATGGCGACTGTCTATAAGCCACAAAATTTTACTTTTCCGTCTGAAAATTGCATCTACCTTTCACCGTTTGTTACGTACAAAGCACAAAATGTCCCTGCCATCTCCAGCAATGGTTACTCCAAGTTCTAAACTCTTCCATTCCGAAATAACCATACAACATGTAAATAATATCCTTAGTTGGTCGACATCCGGACACCTTGTTTATATTTTCAATTTCCATCTACCTGTATTACATTGATATAACGAACTTTTTCAAACTGAAACTTCCGTATTTAATACAACTAACCTTCATGTACAGTTTCTGCAATTTATATTCACTACAAGAGCACTTTTCCACCAAAAAGTTTACACTGGGAGCTACAAATATCAACAGTTTGCATTCTCAACCAGTGTTACCAGTCTTCCAGTTCTAAGACTTGGTGAAAGGGTAACGAGAGTGGTCAGTTTAACAGAGGTGAATCTGCAGAAGGAAAAAAGCTTGTGCCGAACGGACGATGAGAAGCCGGAGAGGTAGATTTAGGGGGTTAGGTATTTAGGTGTAAGTCCTAGGTGAATGCAGGATTGTAGGAATTCAATATATGAGGGAATGTGGGAAAACGTAAGTGTGTTGGTGCGGAAACGGGTAATCCAAAACAGAAGAGGATTGGAGGACATGATACCGGCAGGAGTGCAGGAAGTTCAGTAAAGCCAAAAGAGTAAGAGTGCAGAAAGTCAAGTAAAGCCGAAAAAAGGGAAGCACAGGTGCTAAAGACCTTACACCACCAAAATCACCCTCTTCGGTTTCCATCATCCGTTCGGCACAAGCATTTTCCTTCTGCCGATACACCTCTGTTAATCTGACCACCCTAGCACTCTCGTTAAACTTTCACGAAACCTTAAAACTCTCCTTAGAACTTCAGTCTCTCATCAAAATCCTGCTTTCCTTACCATTACTCCCCATTTCTAAGTTGCCAACTTTTAAGAAAATATTTTTTTCTTAATCTTCCATATAGTATCATATAGTATCTACCCCAAACTTAGCTTAAACATCATTCAACACAATAGAAGAAAGTTTTGGGTGTCCCCGACCTCAAACACCCCAGTCGTTAGTGTTGCCAACCTATTTAAAATTTAACTTACAGAAATGCTCTTACTAATAAAAATCTACATGTGTGCATTGACTTACACTATATTTGACATACATGTTCATTAGGTACTGGGGCAGGTCATACACGCATTCCAGGCACCGTAGCTTGTCAGGGTTGGCAAACGATTAAACAATCTAGATTTCATATTTGTCACCGTTGGACGTATCCGCATTAATTTACACGAAATTTAACATGTGCATTAGGTACTGGGACAGTTCATGTGGGTACTTCCAGCGCCGCAATTGTCAGTGTTGCCAACGAATTTCAGAAAATAAAATGTTTAATTGCTTCCATATCGTTGAACGTATTAGGACCAGACTTTGTATTTACGTACAACTTACAACAGACTCATTAGAAGAAACCTATACGTAGTTGCTTGTTTATTAGAATATTAACTATGCATTTATACATCTCTTTTGAAATACGCATATAACATAAAATATTTTTTGTTACACTGTCTCTATCTGTATATATTTTCATAGTATATGGGGCAAAGTTTGTAGCCCGGAGCAATGCCACCCAACTTTCATAGTGGAACACAATGTACTAGTAAACGCAAACATATCTCTCTGCTTTTGAATAGAAGCAGGTTATTTCCCGGGATTTTGAGCTAAAGATAACTGATTTTTGCGGACGGTAATTATAATAAAAAATATATATCTTCCTTGAATAATACCGTAATTAGAAATCAACGTAATGTATATACGGGATGAGAGAATATTTTGGTAAGAATTCATAGTTTTCCAATTTACAGTAAAGATGTCTTTGAAGTTGTATTTATCTCAAGGAACTTAAATTCCTATAATTCAAAATATTTCTTCAGTTCCCTGGAGGTTTATTAGTATTTTATTACAAACTATACCAAATAACTTCAGTCCATATATTATTAGTTCCTTTATGTTTGTCAGGGTGCATTTAGGAAGTGTAGCAATGTGACAATGAATGCATAAATAATCCCATCATTTGCCTCGTAAGGCTGCAGGAAAACAAAACAATTGTAAATTGGGATGAATGTGTGAAACCTTAAATCCAATTCTGCTGATTACATTTACTATCTGCAGCGTAAACTTGCTTCGTAAAAAAAACGACATTAAAAGAACTTGAAAGTGAACTGGAAAAAAAAAACTTCAAACTTATTTTTAAAACACTATGTACTCTGCTTCTTTGCTGTTCGTTTATACTCATTATCAGTGGGTTGTACAGGAAGAAAAAAGGATTTAATCTGGACATACTTTATTAAAGTTAATCCTTTAGAAAATAACCGTAAAAGCCAAATGTAGATTGTCTAAAAATGAAATGGTAGGTCTTGCTGCCCGAATATGAGAACATTTCAAGAAATATAATTCAAATCCCGACCAGGACACTGGAGAACTTTCCTTGATTGTTCCCATGGCTGGCGCTCTGAGATATACTCATCCTCCTATCGAATTGAGAACCACAGTGTCCTTGGTATTCCTGGGCACTTTGGGACGTAAAGACAGCCGAGCGTGGGACTGACCACCCCACCTCAGTTTGTGCCGTTGGTCGAGAATATGTAGATCGCTACCTCCATATACCCCATGGGCCGTTCACGGCGCGTGCACATTGCACAGGGTATACTTTTACCTTTAATATAATAATTAGCTTTGTCATTGAATTTTTAATAAATAACAAATTTCATCAAATTGAGTAAAATACAACCTACAATTTCTTGTAAATGCTTATGAATAGACCGGTAGCGCGATTGGAACGTTATAGAAGCTACTGCAGATGGAGTGCCTATCATAACCCCTACCAATTTTTTTAGTTTTACGAAAATGTTTAAAACGTTTTAAACATTTTTTTTTTTTCAACCCTGCCCCTAATCTCAGCCTGCACTACCACTGGTCCAATTATCCTGACCTCTCAGGCCAGAACCTCTGATACCGAAACTCATTCCAGCCTACAAATTACTTCCTCCCTCAAGTAAAGCCCTCTCCCTCCAAATCACCCTACTGAACTGTACATTTCCTTCATTTCCAAACCCTGGATTCACTGACACGTTCCAATCACATCACAACCTCACTACTGCAGAAAGAGGAGCTATCAAAAATCTTCGTTCTGATCCGATCATCATTATCCGTCCGGCTGACATTATCCACCACGGTAATCATGAATTACTCTGACTACGAATGCGAAGCCCTCAAACAACTTTCCGGTCCTACGTTTTACCGTCTCCTCGAGGATGATCCCAACCAATCCCTCCTTAAAAATATCCGCACCTACCTTCACGCCCATGGACTCCATGAGAGGCTGTTACGTTCTACTGTCTCAACATTCTGTCCTCACAATACCAGAAACTCTAAATTTTACCTACTTCCCAAAATTCATAACCCTGATAATCCCGGAAGATCCATCATTTGCAGTATTGACTCTCCGACTGAAACAATCACCGCTTTCCTTGACCATCATCTCCAACCGTTTGTCCAGGTCCTCCCTTCTTACATCAAGGATACCAACAACTTCCTCTCCACAATACATTTTATCTCTTATACCCTCCCACCTGACACCATCTTAGTTACAGTTGACGTGACGTAACTGTATACCAACATTCACCACACGCATGGTCACGCTGCTTTTGGTTTTTTCTTGACACACGCCCCAGTCTTCGTAAACCCAGTACACCATTTTTGCTTCAGCTAGCATACTTTGTCCTCACCATGAACAACAACACCTTTGAGAACCACAATATCCTGCAATTCAAAGGAACATCCGCATCAAATCAGAACTCCTCGAAATCAGAATTTCCGCACTTCCCCATACCTGATCACGGCGGCACGCTTCTAATCACGGCTGCACCTTTAACGAAACCTTTCGAGTAAGCATCCTGAAAATCCTAAACCCTGACTCACCTACCATAGTTAGAAAGAGATGGGTACAGACGTACATCTCTATCCTTCCGGCCAACTATGAATCTGTCCTCAACTGCATGGAACTCTCTGCAGCGGTTCCTTCTTCCTCCATTATCTTCCTCGTCCGTCTCTAGTTGTTCTTTTATTCTATTTTTCTAAATTGTTCCTTTAACCCTTCATCTCTATCAGTATTATTATCCCCTTCACTCTGATCCTTTACTCTTTCTTCCTTTAGGAAGCCCCATACCTACCCCTAGGTACCTCCCTAATTCCTACACAATTAGTGCTTTCTTCAACTCCTCTAGTCAATTTACGCCTCCATAGCCCGGCCACACGGTTACCCAGCACTAGTTTGCAACATGGCGTCTCTTTAGCACAAGTCCATTACCAGTCCGCTCTGCTCATTTTCGCTCCTACAATGTAAAAACGCTTTTGCGAATCTAGTAACCTTCGCACTTTTTTTCTCCTTTTGGTGTTTTCTTCGTCCCATCTAGTTATTTTCCTGCCTCCATAACCTGGTAACACTATCGCCCTGCTTTCTGTTGATAATATGGTGTTTCCTTAACAACATTCCCGCACCTGTCCGATCTGTCCATTTTCTCTCCAACCAGTTGAAAACGCTTTTCCGAAACGTACTACTTTTCTATTGTGTTTATGATGTTATTGTACAGCTGTCTCGAGAATCTACCACGTAAGTATTTCATTTTTTACTTGTATTACTATTATATATATATAAGGTAAATTTAAGACAAATGAAGGAGAAAAAAGGATTACTTACAGCTTACTAACGCATTAGATCACACATTTTCACATGTACACATAAAAGAGTACACTTGTACTTTGTTAACAAGTGAACTTCGCTCTCTACTTGAAAAAGTGTGAATAAACGAAATATAGTGACTCTTTTAATGAATACATGTGAAAATGTGTGATCTAATGCGTTAGTAAGCTGTAAGTAATCCCCTTTTTTCATTAATTTGTCTTAAACTTACTTTAAACTGCCTTCCCGGTTTCCTTTCTACTAGTTATATTATCCCTGTGTTGAAAATGACTCAATGTAATCCCGCATCAATCCTTTTCTCTCGTCTACGTTTGTGTATTCTTAACTATACCAAATCAATTGCTCATGTTAGCTTTTTGCGCTCGTTCTTGAATCCCGCTCTGCCATAACACCAGTACACCACCCGTTTCTCATACCGCTTTACAGATCCTTTGCAGTTGAAGTAACACTCAATATGCATTCTCTACACTTGCAGCGTGCAAGTAACCAGTTGAACAATATACTGTCTCTCACAAAAATCCTTTTTTTGACCTCAAATGATTGGCATTATAGAATTTGCACCGTTTGGACCCAGGACCGTTATCTACACTCCTCAATGTACCAGAAACACATGTATAAGTTATCCGTCCTCAGTCGCCGTGCTTTTCAAACCGGATGTGCAATACCTTTTTTTCCCACCACACAAAAACCACCAAGTTCCTTTACTTACAGAAACCCCATTACCTACTCCCATAACTCAACAACTCGGTGATAATAAACAATCTGCACTCACTACCCAGTCCTCAGAAATACCGGACCGCCCGGGAAATTCCACTGCTACCTCCATCGTAAACCTATCCAGCCACAACCTTACACAATCTGAAGCTGACATCCTCTCTAAAGGACTTACTTTTTCCCCTTCCAAGCCGTACAATCACTTCCTGTTGTTAAAAGATATCCTTTCCCTTGCCCGCGGACTAAGATGGCGCTATTTTTGGGCCAAAAATCCACCTATTCCAGGCACACCTTCTAATAACTCCATACTAGCCTTTAGCGCTTCCACCCTCACTCAAACATGGACCCACCTCCACTTCCTAGCAACCATCCCCTAAAACGTTACAACTCCTCCATTATTTCTGCCAGCACCAAAAGTGAGTTCTCACATCAAATGGCCAACCCATAACCAACGCAAATCCCTTGTAGCGTTAAGCGAGAACCATGATATAATGGTCCTCCCAGTGGACAAGGGGTTCACTACAGTAGTCTTAGACAAGGCTGACTACCTCCAGGAAGCTTAGCGCCAACTATCCGATCCCAACACCTACAAGCGAACCACCACAGACCTAACCTACATACACAAACAGAAAATTTCCGATTTCATTACCGCTAATGGTCCTGGTGAGGGCATATCTAAAATGTCCATAAAATACCTAATCCTGGGCAGTCCACGTACCCCAACCTTTTACCTATTACCAAAGATCCACAAACCAGGTAACCCAGGCAGACCCATTGTAGCCAGCTATAATTCGCCTACTGAACGTATTTCCGCTCTCGTTGACTCCTTCCTTCAACCACATGTTCAAGCGCTGCCTGCCTACATACGCAACACCTACCATTTCTTAAATATCATCCGTAAATTACCGCCTCTTCCTTCTGGCATATTGCCTTTCACCATAGATGTTACTTCCCTATATACCAACATTTCTCATGCCCCTCGACTAGCAGCTATGGAATTCCTCCTTAACCAGAGACCTAAACCACATAGCCCAACCACAGCTTTCCTTCTTAACCTGGCCAACCTAGTTCTCACATGTAACAACTTTACCTTTGACGACAAACACTACCTTCAGATCCGAGGGACAGCCATGGGTACGAGAATGGCACCTTCTTATGCTAATCTGTTTATGGAAAAACTCGAACATGATTTCCTGCAAACTCAAAATTTGACCCCTCTACTCTGGGTAAGATTCTTGGACGCTTTAATGATGCTATGCATTACTAGACATTCCTAGAACAACTGAACCAATTCCTTGTTGTCCAGTTCACCTGGTCCATTTTTCGATAAGAGTGTCACATTCCCTGAGGTGGACATCACCTTAGAAAACAACACACTGACCACTTCCGTTCACATAAAACCCACCAACCATATGCAGTATTTTCACTACTCAAGTTCCAATCCTTCCCACATTAAGAAAGCGATTCCTTTCTCCCTTGCCCTCAGAGGACAACTCCTGAATTCCACCACCTCTGCTGCTGAAACTTACAACCAACGCCTAAAGGAGGCTCTAGTCAACCGAGGCTACCCTTCTAACCTTGTAACCAAAGAGAACCGCTGTGCATCCTCACGCACTCAACTCATTTAAATATCCAACCCACCGGCTCTAATCACCTATTTCCATCCTAAACTAACCAAGGTCAAACAAATCATACACTCTAATTTCCACATTCTTCAATCTGACCCAGACACAAGATCAATATTCCCCACCAAACCTAGATTAGTTTTTCAACATCCACCTAATCTTAGAAACATCTTAGTCCGTAGGAATCCGTCCTTGCCACCACACCAAACCGGCGCCCAGACATGTCAGAGACCCAGATATAAGGTCTGCTCCATTTTCATCACTTCTCCCCCAACCACTATCAATACTACTAATAGTCGGTACACCCTCAATCCCAAGGATACATGCCACACCGCTAATATAATATACATCCTAACCTGCAAGTTCTGTGATGCCTTTTATGTGGGGGAAACAAGTTGTGCTCTTAACATTCGAATTAATAACCTTCATCACTTCTGTACTATCAACAAACCGGATGCCCCAGTTTCCTTGCACACCGAGTACCACAATACCAATTTTGATCTATCTTTCTTGGTTACCATAATCCACATTTTACTCCCGAAGACCAGCACCTCAACACGTCGTCTGTGGAAGAATGCCTTTATTCACGGTTTGAGCGCGAAAATAAAACCTGGCTTTAACCTTCAATAACTCTAAGCTCCCCTATTTCTCTGCATTTTCAACACATTTCCATCCACGATCCCACCTTGCACTTACACGCTATAGTTATTATTATTTCAAGTTCCGGAAATGGACGCGCTGCAGCAGTCAGTTGTTCTCCAGTTTTGATGGTTTGTCCGCTATGTGTCGCCACAATCTCTTCAAACTTGTACTTTGTGAACACGTGAACTTCGCTCTCTTCCTCTATACTTGAAAAAGTGTGAATACACGAAATATAGTGACTTTTTTTAATGTGTACATGTGAAAATGTGTGATCTTACGCGTTAGTAAGCTGTAAGAAATCCTTTTTTATCCTTCATTTGTCTTAAATTGCCTTCCCGGCTTATATATCGGGTGTAGTAAAAAGTAATCCATTATTTTTGCATGACATTGAAGGCTTGACTTACCATAGTTAGAATGATCCGATTTAGGTCACATATGCGCCGTTTCGTTCGATAACGTGTTGCCATTTGGAAGGTAATATCATGATGCCTCTCTCATAGAAGCCCTTGTCCCTATTGGCAAAAAATTGAAATAGTCGATTTTCACAGGCCTCTCTTCAAGCGAATTTTTCACCAGCAAACGTGTTCGGCATGGACAGGAACAGATGGTAATCACTCGGTGCCAGGTCCGGACTATAAGGTGGATGCATAAGAACCTCCCAACCAAGCTCCCGGAGCTTCTGGCGAGTCACTATCGATATGTGTGGCCTGGCGTTGTCCTGGTGGAACACAATGCCTCTCCTATTGGCCAAAGCTGGGCGATTGCTGCCTTCAGACGGTCCAATTGTTGACAGTATAGTTCCGAGTTAAGGGTTTGGCCGTAGGGGAGCAGCTCATAGTAGATAATTCCCTGCCAATAACACCAAACACACAGCAAAACCTTCCTGACCGTCAATCCTGGCTTGGGCACCGTTTGCGCCGGCGCACCGCGCTTCGACAACGACCGTTTTCGCGTGACGTTGTCGTAAGTGATCCACTTTTTATCTCCAGTCACCAACCGCTTCAGAAATGGGTCGCTTTTGTTGCGATTCAGCAGCGATTCGCAGATGGAAATGCGGTCCATGAGGTTTTTTTGCGTTAACTCGTGTGGCACCCATACATCAAGCTTCTTTGTGTATGCAAATGGTTCCACATGGTTTTTTGTGCAATGTTTAGCTCTTGGGCAATCGAAACAGTGCTTACATGACGGTCGGACGCGGGAGGATTTATTGCTTTTTTTTTTCTATTTTCCTCTTTACAGTAACGTGACACTTGAGGTGTAGCGTATTCTTAATATATTTACAATATATTAATTAATGTGAGTTTAATTTAACTTATTTTCCTATTTAGTTTGTAAATTTGTTAAAGTTTAATGGTTTTTTTTTTCATTTCCCTTTTATTTATTATATTGTTCTTGTTCTTTTAAGTTAATTTATACAGCATTCTTATTAATTCTCTCATTGATCGAAGTTTAACTTCACTTATTCAGCTCAATTTATTAATTAATCGATTTAAATTTGTTTACTTTATTTTACTATATGTTTATCATATATCATTCCTCCTTCCTCACTACCTAAGGAGTGAACTATATAAGAATTTAATGCAAATATCAATAATCATAATGGAATCCTATATTAAATAATATAAAAGCAATTCTCTATATCAACGTTACGCCCATTTACCTAACCTATTCTAATACCTAATCTAACTCATTCATACATCCACACACAGACTCTCTACACTAATTAGGGAGGGTATCCAATTGATACCGACCGCAGGCCGCTGGAAGCCTCCTTCCTCCATACCCAGACGGATTCGGGCGGAATCCCATCTTCCTTCTTCCTCCCTCCACACTAGACACTACTTCACTCTTCACACACACTTCACTTCTTCTTTTTATTCTTCATTCACTCCGCGCGCGCATTAACTAATCTATGTTACTTAGTTTGCTTTATTTTAGTATCGTACATTCTCCAATCCAAAGCTCCGGAGTTCCGGCCGGCTTGCTGTCCATACCCGCGCAGTAGCTTTGGGGGAGAAGGTATTTCTAATACGGTGCATATTGTCCGTACTCACGGCCGCGCCCGAGGGTAGTGGTCTTCAGGGGGCAGATAGTCAGATGATCCATGACCGTAGATAAGCTCGAAAATCCACAAAGTTGGCATGTTTCATTGGTTGTCCTCATTACGCCCCTTCAGACCTCCCGCCCACCGACTCGCGGTAGTATATTAAGAAGTTGATCACCCTATGTACATTTGCTTAAGTTGTGTTAGTTACTCATTTAGTTGTTCATCGTTATATTATCTCTGTCTATTCCTTTCAATAAAATTTTTCCTATAGATATACGAAATTTTAGTTGCCAATTCATCCAGTACCAGTCTCTTTTCTTCATTAATAAGTATATTATTAATTGTCATATCTTTTAATTCTTCTCTCAACCCCACAATACGCCCGATCGGGACTCCTTCAAATTGCTGGTTTTCCGGGCACTCAAAGACTACATACAGCTCAGGTGTTGCAACAGCTCCGCATTCACAGGCCGGGGAGTCCACCAGTCCAAGTTTGTATAATTTCGATCTATACGGTCCATGTCCGCTAAGAATAAGGGTTCCAATTCCAGCTAAGTCTCTCAGCAATATGTCCAATCATAGTGAAAAGCCTCCTTGACTTTGTGGTATCATTCCAAATTTGCTACCATTTACCTATAGTTTATCCTTTATTTCTTCTTTTGAGTTCGCAATTTGATTCAGTATTTCCGTTGTTCTTGTTCGATTCCCCCCCCCCCCCCAATATATTGCTGCTGTTCGTATTACTTCCAGACTTAGTGGAGGTATTCCCAACATAGTATTTAGATCTATCCCCGGCGTGGTCCTATAGGCCCTCGCCATTCTTAATAGAACCGTTCGTTGCACTGTTTATTTTGTCTGCTAGGTCTTTCCTCTCATTCAATCTGTGCGCCCAAACACTTGCACTGTGTGTTCCAATGGCATTAATAATTTGATTGTTGTACAATTTAATGAGTTTTAGCGGTAGCCTAAATTTAGTATTTGCTAATGTTATTAATTTGTTGCCGATTTTGATTATTTTGTTTACAGTATTTTCTACATGTTCCTGAAAGTTCAGCTTTTCATCTATTGTTATTCCGAAATATTTAATTGATGTTACTCTTTGTAATGGTTTATTATCGTATTTAATAGTTGGATTTCATTATAATTTGGATTTAAAGATCATATACTTCGTTTTTTCTACATATATTTTCAATTTATTTGCTTCGCACCATTCCTTTAGTTGATTTGTTATTACTATTGATTTCGCCTCAAGTTCTCTTCTAGAGTTTCCACCTAATATAATCGCAATATCATCCGCATATGCTATAACCGAATTTATTTCTCTTAGAGCATTTATTTTTTTATACATGCGTCGATACACATATCCCAAAAGATCGGTCCGCAGATCAATCCCTGGGGACATCCCTTGTTTGCGGTTGTTTCCAATATCTCTCCCAGAGCACTCAGAGTTATCATTCTATGCTTACAATAGTCTCCGAGTATCCTTATTAGATAAGATGGTATGTCCAATTTCCTCAGAAGAGCACCGGCTACCCTTTATGTCCACAAGGATCGCTAGGGCATATTCGCCATCCGCCCTCCTAACGTCATCACAGAACTTACTGACCACGTCCTGCGTTGATCTCCCTTTTCTGAAGCCCAACTGGAGTTGATCATCCTCCAGTCCAATTCTAGGGGCTTGCCATCTTTTCATCATACTTTCTCGAATATTTTTCCGATGATGTCATGATTCGGTCGGTAGACGAAGACAGATGGGTCGGTATGATTTTGAGCTTGTTCTTGGTTTTTCAGGGTTCTTCAAAAATACAATTAGGTTTGCCTCTTTCCACCTTTCCCTGTCGGAGACATTCAAATAAAGATAAAATGAATTTTATGGGCGGTAACAGCAACGGAGACATTCAGTGTAAAGGCATACCAAATAGGGAGTCCAGAGGTCTCTTTTATTTTTATAAATCTCTGGCTTGATATTATCAGGGCCCGGGGCTTTATTATTTATAAGTGTTCTAATAACCCAGTCCACTTCATTATTTTTAATAATTTCTTGCTCTTCCTCGTCGTTCGGTTTTTCATTAATTGTTTCAAAAATTTCATAAATTTCCATCCTTGTTCTATTTTCAGCTGTTTCTATCCTTTCTTCATTTTCGGGATCAGTTCTTCTAATAATAATGTTGACGACTCTCTCCACGTGGTACTATGCGATCCATCAGGTCTTATAAGTGTCGCCATCAGGTCTTATAAGTTTATTCCATAATTATTTTATAGGGAGTCCCCCACACATCCAATGTTAAATTTGTTTCCATAAATTTCTCCCAAGTTTCCTTCTTTCTTTGCCTAATTTTTTCTTCATAAGTACTTTTTGCCTGTTGATATTCTAATAATTTGCGTCTTCTTAGCTCCGGGTCCCTTGCCTTCAGATAACTTTTTCTTTTTGTCCTTGATATTCTTTCAGCATGCTTAATCTTTCTGACCAAAAGGAAGCGGTTATTTGTCCCCTTCGGGCTCCTTTCGGTGGAAGCGCCGCTTCGATCGCTCGCATTGTGTTTTCTTCTATTGCGCCTGACAACACATTCAGGTTAATATTAATTATTATTTCTGGAATTTTTTTTTTCCTTTTTTTTTTCCAATTTATCTTATTTGGATTGTATTTCAGTAATTCATCATTAAGGGCCGCGTTCTGTGATGTTCGTTCATTAGGTTTAATGTCAAACTTAATTCCATTAAGATCACTACATGTCACACCGTCCCGTACGCACTAATTTATTACGTTGTTTGCTGCATTTGGGCTTGTCAAGGTGACATCTATATTTGATTCCGCCCCAGCTCGGTTACTAAATGTCGGCGGCTCTCCTTCCTTATTCAATACTATTAAGTTGTGCGTTGCTATGAGATCCTCCAATAGTTCTTCTCATCTTCTGTCTCTATCTCTAGTGATGTCGCTGTGCCTAAGTTCGGATTTGGCATTTACATCTAGCATTATTATAATTTTGCGACCTGGATATTCCTCTATAATTCTTTCCAATCTTGCTAGGTATTGTTCAATTCCATGGTGGAATTGGAAATACATACATATAAGGATGTATTTATCCGTTCTCATTAATATCTCAGCACATGCAGTCCACCGATCCATAAATTGTGAGAGTTCAAAAATCTTAAAATCTTTATTAAAATTAATTATGCAGGCTTTTGGATTATCCCCTACAGGTACAATTTGTGCTTAAGGGGATAATCTTATTGTCTTCTAAATTTTGCCATATGAAAAATAGGCTTCTTGGATGCATAGTAGATCTAATTTTAATTCTTCTGAAATTTTGCGCAGTTCGTTGGTAACCAGTTCATTACTGTGCATTGATCTGCAGCACAGAGCACCGCCCGGACTGCATTTATACCTTGGGTATCTTGTGTGTACATAGCATCGTGGACAAAACTCCTTAGAGTCAAAAACCACTCTGCCGTGCGCCCTAACTAGATCTCTATAAACCTCATCTAAATCTAGGCCTTCTTGCAAAAACTTTATCGATCAATTGCAAGAGGCCCCTGGGTTCGGTTGGCAGGTTATTTCTTTTTAGGATGATTCTATCCACGGCGTTGTGTTGGAAAGGTAATGTTTTCGCCGCCTGCGTGAAGTTTACTCACCAAGTGTCTTAACGCGGTTGATAGAATTTGTGGTTCCTCCAAGGCTGTGAATTTGTATAAATTTTCTTCTATTCCGTAATTCCATACTACATTTTTCCCGTCTTTACTTTTATTGCTTGTCATCCTACTATTTTCTTCTCCAATTTCCTCCATATCGCTCTCTTCATCTTCTTCTTCTATTTCTTCATTAAATAATTCTCTTTCTTTTGTTTTTTGAATTAAGTCTCTACTTGACACTCTTCCTTCTTCAGTTTATTCTAACTCATGTTCTTCGTAGTTCTGTAATAATATGTTATCAAGGTTTGTCTTCTCTTTTGTTATAAGCTTGGTAAACCAATCCCTCCCCCTATTTTTCTTCTCTGTTTGTGTGCTTGAGTTCGCTGTTTGTATTTCATGTACTTCCCTGCAATTATATCCGTTACTTATCCGTTTGTTTTCTCTAAATTCTATCAATCTTCTCCTGTCCCTCCTATGTTGTGATGGAGATTTCATTTTATGTTTTAATTCTTGTTTTATATCTTTTCCTTCTTCTTTTTTATCGGTTTTACTTATGGCTTGCTTTTCTTCTACTATATTTATATCCATGTCAGTGTCGTTTTCATCCCTGGTGTCTGAATTCAAGTCTGATATGTTTATAATTATTTTATGTTCATTTGTTTTTTAAATATTTTCCTCTTTTCCTTGACACTTGGATTTATACAAGATACTAAATTTCCCTTCCTCACTTGCAATTAATTTTTTCATCAATTGTTTCTCAATAATATACATTTTAGAGGATTACTTTGTTATCCTCGTTTTCGTTATAATCTGCAAATTTGGTCAAGACATTGTCAGGCTCATGGTGCCATAAGCCCATACCAATGGCTGGAATGTTAACTTCAAATTTTATTTTGGGCTTCATTCCTTGAAAAAAATTAAACAGATCCTCTAAATCATATAAGAAGTTTTTCTTCGATGATTGCACGTGTATGAACTTACATCCGTATTTATTGGTTGAATAGTATAAATTTAATTACTCTCCCTTACTTCTGTTTATTGTTATTTCTTTCATTTCTGTTAGTTTAAATTCATTATGAGTTTCGACACCCAATTTGGCAAAGCCTCTCGGAAACGTCATCAGTTTCAGGTTAATGAAATGTAAAATCACCTGATTTGGTTCCTCCAAATTCAGATTATCTTCAGTTATAGTGAGTGAATTTTCCATATGGTATAGTCCCTTTTCCAGAGAAGACTTCCACTCTTCTTTAAAACCAAGTGGTTAAGAATTGCATGCAGAATTATTGTAAATATTTAAGATGGAAGAAAATAATACAGTAGAACAGTTAAACGAAAGAAAACATTACATTTATATGTTACTATTGATTACATATGTATCATTTGCATTGTCCCACATAGCACAGGATATCTATCCCAGGGATATTCTATTTAGATCCACAATATGGGTAAAATGTCCCAGAATAATTGGGATCAAATAAGGATATACTAAGATATACTTTCTAGAATATTAAAAGGATATTCTAAGTTGGAGTTTCAGGAATATTCTGAGAATGTCTGCAAAGAATAATTGAAGACCTGAATTGCAAAACATCCCAAGTCCACTGGAGTATTTTTTTCAGGAGCAGCAAAAAACAGTCCCAGGTTTGTTATCCTATTCAGTTGATTTTTTTCTATTAAAAAGGGTTTCTGTGGTGGGATTAGGACGTAATATTTATGCAAGTGAATAGCCCTTGAAACATAGATACCGACGAACAGAAAGAATGCAAATACGAAAGAAGTGAACTTGGGATGTTTTGCAATTCAGATCTTCAATTGTTTTCAACTTATTCATAAATATACTTGGGATATCCCCAGGAATATCCTTAGGATCTGCGCGTATTCTGGACATACAGAAATTCGTAGAATATTCTACGCACATAACAAGGATATCGTAGAATATCCTTGGGATAATCCAATATCCCCACGGGGATATTCGTAGCATATTCCTATAATGTATCTGCGTTGTGAATGTTGAAGAAAGTATCACGTACTGAAGGTGGGAAATACGTTTCGAGAAATTTTGGTAATCTCTAATTTATATACTTCTTTTAATTTACATATGTATCATTTGCATCGTAAAACAAAGTTGGAGAAAGCAGTGTTCGATTTGCCGGCGGGTGGCATCCCGGGGATATTCCTTGGTGCGTGAGGATTTCATCCTCGGTTGTTGTTTCCGAATATAAACCCAACCGGGAATGAAATCTTTGTATTTCTGCCCAAACAGGTAGTATGTTGAAACTTAGCAGCAACGAATAGTTTTAAGATCCTCTCCCCTTTGTAATTTATAGCAAATCAAATACTGGAAGAAAGTATCAACGTCGAGTATTGAGAAATTCTGGTATCGACCTATCTCTAATTTATATATTACGTAACTACTTTTAATAAAATATTTATCATTTGCATTGTAGAAGCATACTGAAGAAATTACCAAGTACCGGAGATCAGAAATAAGTACCGGTATCGAGTATTGAGGAATTTTGATATCGACCATCTCTATATAACTTTTAATTACATATGAAGCGTATAGGAACAGAAGAGAAAATGTACATGAAAGGTGATTTCTTGTAAAACTCATTTTAAAGCCCAACTTTCACATTTACTCCCATGTAGTACATATTTTAAAAACAGCTATAACTTAGTGATTTTTCAGCTTTTGGAGTCAAAATTTCTAAGCGGTTAGCTGTCATTGCGTAGTATTTGTTACGGATGAAAACTTATTGTATTAAAGTGCACCTTTCCCCTTCTTTCCCTGTACGCTTCATATGTATCATTTGTATTGTAGACCAATGTTGAAGAAAGTAGCTAGTACCGAATGTCAGAAATAAGTACAAGTATTGAGTATCGAGGAATTCTGATATCGACCCATCTATACATTATTTTTATCATTTGCCCTGTACAGGGTTCTTACAAAATTACTTTTATCATTTTCCCTGATTTCCAGGTGCAAGACCAACCATTTTCCCTGACCCGCGACATTTAAGAAGGTAATGGTGTACTGATGATGAATGCCTGTAAGAGCTAAATAAAGGCTTGGACCAGTGATTCTAAACCTGTGTGCTGCGAAAGATCAGCTACTTTCCGTTTGCAACACTATACAGTAGACACAGAGCCATACAAAAAGCTAATAATAATAGTAGACAAGCAAACCAGCGTAAGCTAACCAAAGAATTGCTATTTGAGCTAGTGAAGAAACTTTATAAGACATCTTCAAATAATATTACACATTAACGGTAAACTTCTTCAAAAAAATACGAAGAAGAAATTGACTACCCTTCTCCCCAATGAGCAGCTGTAACTTAAGAATTCTTAAAAAAAAAATGTCAACAAATTGTTTCGTTAATTTCGAAGAAAATACGACGCGCTCCTAAAAATTTAGTAAACAAACGAAAAAAACAATACTTTAATGGAACTTCTCAATATTTCTTCGAATTCAATAAAATGCAGGGTTAAAAGTAGTTTCTTTTAGACATTTTTGGTTAACTCTTTATGTTATAAAACACATTCTTCAAAAGTAACCTGAAAAACTGTCTAAAAAAAAAAGACGCCTGGAACAAAAGACATGAATTAGGGCTATTTTAAAATACAATTAGAAATCCGCTATAAAAGGACACTTGAATTAGCAGCATTCCTGTCATGAAACCTGAAAAATAAGAAGTTAATTTTAAAAGCTTCATCAGGCTTCTCTGAATCTGTAGTAGGATACTCTCAAGCTCCGTCCCTAAAAAACAAACAAAAAAATCATATGTTACTTAAAAATATTACAAATTACCACCTGAATTTCAGGATATAATATATTGAATCTTCCGTCCAAACTCCAAGTTTTACAAAAAGTTCCCAAAAGGCTTGCTGAAAGAAAATGCTAACAACAGTGTGTGTTACGGCACACTGGAGCATGTTTTGCCCTCAGCATAGAGTAGTAGCAAATTACCCTCATTTACTTAACAGTACTTCTTCACTATTTGTTCCCAACATAAAGAAATGCCACCATTTATAACGTGAAGTGTAACAAATTAAAGTATCTTCATCAATTACATTCTTAATATTAGAAATAATGTTGTGTACAACTTTACATGAAGTAGTAACTACTTTACTTAACAAATTTACATACTATAAATACAACTCTTGAAACTCAACGAAAGTCATTTATAACAAATATTGACTGAATTATTTACTTATCTTAACAAATAGGTAAGACGGACAGGAGTTTCATTTCCTGAGAAAAATTCCCAATTTTCCCTAATTTCCAGGTTAAGCACCATTTTCCCTGACATTTCCCTGTTTTCCCTTCGTTTCATTTTCCCTGACTCTTCCCTGTTTTCCAGATTTGTACCAAATCTGACTGTAATGTTGACGAAAGTATCGAGTACAGAAGGTAAGAAATAAGTATTGGTCGGGTATCGAGAAATTCTGATATCAACCCATTCCTAATATACAGGGTGATTCAAAAGTCCGGCACCATAGGACCATTTTTCGTTATGGAGTGCACTAGAGAAGTGGAACAAAAAATTTTGTGATAAAAGTTCATATGGAGAATTCAACTAGCGCATTCGGGGAATCAGTGGCGTACCGGAAATACATATGAGGGGTCAACTTGAAAATTTCAAATGGAAACTGGGGTAACTTTTTACATTTTTGGAATCAGTACTGAAAACAAAACAACTTTTAGAGGAAAACTTTTTCGATATTTTGTATGGTTTGGAAGCTACAATATCTTATTGTTACAGGAATAGTATTGCGTCACCAACGCTGTCCATTGGAAATATAACAAAAAATACTAGGTCTAGAACAATGAAACAAAAATTTTGATGACAAAAGTGCATATGGAGAATTCAACTAGCGTATTCGGGGAATCAGTGGCGTACCGGAAATACATGTGAGGGGAGACAACTTGAAAATTTCAAATGGAAAGTTTTTTGATTAAATTTTCTTATTAGCATCCTAAACGAGAGAGAGAGCTTTTAGGAGGGACCTATAATTTTTTGTTAAAAAGGGCTCTAAGCCATTTCGTTTAAGAAGTCTCGGAGGGAATTGAAACTATGATTAATTCAGAATACTCTAAAATATTGCATTACGTATTATTATTTGCCTGTATTCATAAAGATACGTGCTGTGTGTAATGTGTCTACATTCTGACAAAATTACTAGTGTTTTTTCTTTTACTCGATTCTTTTATATTCATTTATTTCTCTACTTTTGCCTGGTTTTTCCTTCCCTATCCATACCAACATCATTGGATCATAATCTGTAAACTTTCGACCTTGATATTTCAATTATTAAGTCACCCGTTATTGCAATATTTTAGTCCAAGGCTAAACATAATTTTGAAACAAATTGTAAGTATCAAGCCTGTAGAAAAAAACAAATCTATTTATAAATTTGACCAAGGACTTGACAGGCTTTTCTTCAGTATCACCAGGAGAATACACACAAGTTTACCCTTTCTGATTGGCGGCAATCTATGACCGTAGAAAATATGGCAAAATATCTGATAGTGTTTTATCAAAATCATCATTTCATGCATAAAATGATCCCTACGACAAATATTTGTTATTGAATATTTTACGTAAACTACGTAAAACAGGGCAAAAAATCTGTGCATCAAAGTGTTAGCAAGGTGAATTATGAAAAGCGTAATTTATTAAACGTTGTGTGTATGGAAAGATAAATGTTTATTCCTGCAGTACATATTTACTTTATTTAATATTACAAATTTTACCTCTGTTACATATTATTTATTTTACATATTTCATTAGTTTTTGCTACATATTATGCATACATAGAAATCCTTTTTACTTTACTCTGGTGAAAACACCCGCGCTAGCAGACGAATTGTGTAGGAGTCCGTATAGTGACGTCATGGTAAAGATCTGAATAGATGGCGCCATCAGTTACGCATCCATGAATGCCCTACCTAATAATATTCAATCTACCTTGGAATGAGCCAGCGTGACTAGCACTGTTCCAGAGGGCTCCATTCCGAACAACAGTGAACACTTTCGAGTTCCGATATTCCATTGCATTGATTTATTTATTTATTTGTGCACCTTCAACAAAGATGTACATCTCCAGTTAAAGAAGGCATATACAGTTTACTATTACAAGATACTGTAATACAAAAATAAATTAAAAGATAGAAATAAGAATACAAATTTACAACTTCATATATTTGAGGTAAGGCATCCGGCTGTTAAAAAAAATGACGAATCTTCGGAATTCGCATCTGCCATTTACGTCCTCGATGCCACCTCATTCTTTCAATAACATTTTTTTTTAATAGTACAAAGAAAATAAAATATAAAGAGACAACTATAAAGTAACAACTACATCAAGAAAAAATAAACTATGATTCATAAGTAACTACAAATAAGTGTAAAATATGGAACACAAAGGAGAATACAAAGTTTTGGTTGGTTAATACAACCGGTATTTAAAGAAAAGCATCCGGTTATTCCAAAGATGACAGATCTTCGAAACTCCAGAAGATCTGCCATTCTGGCCCGGGCTGCCACCTTACTCTTTCTGTATCAAAACTTAGATTAAGGTAAGACTAAAGAAAAAAGAGAAGAAGAAATGAAATGACAACAGCAAACAAAAATTGACTATGATTCAGAAGTATCTATAAATATTGTGCTAGCATAATTATTTGAATTTAAGGTAAGGCAACCGGCAATTCCAAAGATGGCAGACCTTCGGACCTCCAGAAGATCTGCCATTCTGGCCCGGGCTGCCACCTTACTCTTTCTGTAACAAAACTTAGATTAAGGTGAGACTAAGAAAAAGAGAGAAGAAGAAATAGAATTACAACAGCAAACAAAACTGACTATGATTTAAAAAGTATCTACAGATATTGTGCTATTATATAAAACAATGATTTGCTTAAAATTAACTTTGTTATACTATATGTCATGAGCCAATAGTTTTTTCAATAATTTTGTGTATATTGAAAATGTTAAACTGAAATCTAGATCTCGACATTTGTTTAATAAATTATTGTACATTAAACAGACTCTGAGGAGTGGTGAAGATTTGTGTTTTTCTGTTCTTGGAATTGCACATGATAATAAATCTCTGGAACGAAGATTGGATTTTCTGATGTTAAAATTGATTCTACATAGGAATGTTGCGTTATCAAGAATACCATTTACAGTTTTGTATAGGAATATCTGCTCGGATATTTCCCGACTACTTTTCAGAGTAACGTAATTAAATTCACATAGCAATTGTTTATAAGGTATTTTTGATCTATAAGCCGATACATTATATTTTTTATAATAAAGAAATCGCAAAAACCTTTTCTGAATTTGTTCTATTCTCTTTTGCTGTGACTGATATTTGGGTGACCAAATGACTGATGCGTATTCCAGTTTACTTCTTACCATACTATTGTATAATACACTAATACAATATATATTATTAAAACATTTAGCATTTCTGATTATAAATCCTAGTTTTTTGTATGCATCGTTAACTATCTGCGAAGTATGCTTTTCAAATGACATATTAGAGTCAATACTAACACCAAGATCCTTAATAGAACACACCTGTTCAAGTTTTTCATTATTTATGGAATATGTATAGCGTTGAGTAAATTTAGCCCTAGAGAAAATCATGGCAAAGCATTTTTTAATATTGATATTCAGGTCATTACTTAAGCCCCATTCATGTAGTTCATTTGCATCTATTTGCAGTTGTATAGCATCTTGTGAGTTTCTAATTTCCTTATATAATTTTACATCATCTGCGTACATTAGACACTTAGAATATCTAATTTTGTTTGGGAGATCATTTATGTACATATTGAAAAACAGAGGTCCTAGATTGGAGCCCTGGGGTACTCCTGAATGAACATTATACTTGAAAGATATTGACTGATTGTATGTAACATACTGTTTTCTATTATTAAGATAAGATGAGAAAAGCCTCAATAGTTGAGAAGATAATCCAAATTTTGATAATTTCTCTAATAATATACAATGATTAATCTTATCACATGCCTTAGCAAAATCCACATATATTGCATGAACATCGATATTTTCATGAAATCCATTGTAAATGTCCTGTACAAAATTAATGAGATTTGTTGTAGTTGATCTGTGTGGGGAAAATCTATGTTGATATTCAGTTATGTAACTCTTAACATGGTTGAAAACTCTATTATAAAGAATTTGTTCAAAAACTTTTGCTGGTGCACACAGAATAGCGACAAATCTGTAGTTTTCTATTTTTGTTTTATCGCCACCTTTAAAAATCGGAGATACACGTGTTACCTTCCAAAGACTTGGAAAAGTTGCAGTGTTTAGCATCAAATTGTATATAGTACATAATGGAAACAAAGATTTCTGAACATGCTTTCAAAACATAGGGTGGGATCCCATCCGGGCCACAATTTTTATTTGGCTTTAATTTTTTAATCGCATCTTCATATTTACTATTTGTAATTCTGTTAACGTCAAGAGTATAATTTACGATTAAATTTCCCGTTTCATTGCATCTGCAATATCTTTACTAGTTTGTAATACTCTATTTTCTAGTGTAAATACAACGTTACCAGAATAATTTTTACCTCTTTTATTTTGCACATACAAGGTTACCAGAATAGTTTTTACCTCTTTTATTTTGCACAAAACTCCAAAAGCATGCTGCGTTATTTTTAACACCTTCTTCTATTTCTTTCACATAAGTACTATAAGCTTTCCGTATCATTATCTTGGTTGTTTTTCTAAGTTGCTTATACTTTAACTCATTATCTTTGAAATATTTCATTCGTTTTCTGTGATATTCTTTTTCCTTTAGTTGAGTAATAATTTCTTTGGTAAACCAAGTAGGATATTTATTATTTGTATAGAACCTCTTTGGTGGTATGGTTGCATTAAATACAAAATTCACCCTATCGTAGAAAATATTAATTGCTTCTTCTTCTTCAATATTGTTATAATTTTTTAAAGAAGACCAATCAGAATCGCGAAGCATTTCATATAATTGATAAAAATTCGCTTTACAAAAATTGTAATTTATAGTAATATCCTGTTTTACGCTAGATTGATCTACTTTGGTGTTTAGATTCATGATTAAAGCAGGATGATGATAATCAATATTAACAAGAGGCATTTCATCCCTATTAACTAAAATATTATGTACATTAGTTAAAACTAAGTCTAGGGTTCTGCCGTTACTATTTTTTATATTATTGATAGACTGTAAATTATAAAGACTTGAAAAGTTTGCTAAAGCCCTAAGATACACTACCTTCCAATAGATTAAATTGAGAGTCAACAATTAATGGCAAATTGAAATCCCCAGCTATTATTATATTGTGGTTTTGAAATTCTTCATTTTGTTCAAATAGTTTATAAAATGAAAGATATTTATCTATAGAAGACGATGGTGTGAAGTACACTGTAAAAATATAATATATGCTATTACTTAATTTTACTTTTACACATACAACCTCTAAATTGCCATCAACCTTGATATTACTGGAAGTATAGTAACTTTTTATTGCAATCAGTACGCCCCCTCTTTTCTTATTATCTGAACTATCACAACGATACACATTATAATTATTACCAAAACGTTCACTATCGCAAATATCAGATTGTAACCAAGTTTCCGTAATAATTAATGTCATAGTTGTTCGAAATATTATTTACATAAAACTCTTCTGTTTTGGTATTTAGACCTCTTACATTTTGATAAAAAATGCTAACATTACTAGCGCCTAACATGTACATTATAAAAGCTTACTGCATAATTACATCAAGTTATCAATATCTTCAAGTGTTCTTAGTATGATTACATTCCTGTCTAACTCCCTTTTCCGCAACTTGATAGTACCGGTACTATCGACCCACAAGTAGGAGTAATTTTTTTCACGATTTATTTTCCTCGCCTTACCCAGTATATTATTACGGAGAGGAGTAAGACTTTGATTTACATAGATAGGCTCATTATGAGTATAACCTAAATGAGTACAGTTGAGGGTTCGTTTTACTTTACGTTTTTCTAGAAATGTTTCTTTGTCGGTTCGCCTCACAAATTTTACGATTATTCCTCCTGCAGTTTGGTGAGGAGCTTTTTTCAGTCTATGGCATACATCAATCATTTCATTTTCAATAGTTAAGTCTAATGCGCGACCTAGCTGCTTTACAACTTCACACGTATCTTCGTTAGGTTTCTCAGACACACCGTATATTTCAAGAGTATTTCGTCTTCCATATTGGTCAAGTTCATCTAATCTTAACTCAGAGTCTTTTAGTTGTTTCCTTAACGTACTGTTTTCTTTTTTCAGCTGATCAATCTTTGAAAGACATTCCGCAATAGTTTCAGACTGCTTCTTCATTAAGTCAGCATTTTCATCAAGTTTCTTGTGAGCAAGGTCCAATGACTTACCAAGTTCACGTTCAGTGTCGGTGTTGTTGTTTTTAATAGTTGTAATTTCCTGTTTCAACTCTTGTAGTAGTTTGTAAACGTCACCAATAGAGGGAAGAACCTTATCTCCTGTACAACACTTACACTGCCAAGAAGCATTAGATGATTTCATTTTTTCCAAATCACTTTCTTTTAATTGCGAGCATTTCAAATGGCTCCAGTTGAGACAGTCAGAACACTGTATTTTTGAGGCCAGATCTTGTCTGGACACTGGTTTCGTACACTCAATACAAGCACTCATACTGGTTTTGCGAATGATTTTAAGGTATCGATACTCGTATTCACTCGTGAGTGCACTCCTTTTCGGTTGATTGCTTACTTGTTACGGTTACTTATATATATAGTGAATAGTACAGTTCATAAATATCTAGGAACTGTAGAAAAAATATTATTAATATAAAAGTACTTACTGAGCTTAAAGCAGTTATTTGTGTCCACGTTTGTGAACCAAAACACTTTAGATTTACACTAAATATCAGGAGCACACTCAACCGTGACTTTACGTACTCATTGCAGTGTTTTCAGTTGCCAGTTGCAGTGTTGATGACGTAAGTTGTAAGATTTTGCGGGAAACTTATTAATCCAAAGATCCACGTATGACTCAGCGAGCTCCTGACAGGGAATTCTGAGTGACAGTAGCACTCCTAGGGTCAGGGAAAAGCAACATCAAACAAAATCAATATTCAGTACTTTGCGCCGACATTTAAATGCACAAGGAGTCATTCAGTCGTTGCCTGTTATGTTTCAGTTTTGTTTCAATGCAACAACGGGTCTCCCGCATATTTTTCCTCCACCCGGATGAGTGTCCGTGGTTGCTAATTCCTCTGTCGCGAGAGGCATTGTGATAGAATGACTTGCCCTGATTGGCTGCGAATATCGTTAGCTAGCTGGCGATTTCCATTGCTCGTATACAGATTTGTTTCTCTATACTAGTACTTTTTCTCGATAATATCTTCATGTTGCGTCATACGCTATTCAGGCAATGAGGAAGGAATGGTTTACCAGTATATTCATACCTTGGCATAGTGCAATCCTACATTCTGTGCTTAGTGTGGAGAGTGCTACTTTCAACAGCTATTGGGAGGTAACTAATAATGTACACTATTCAGCAGAAGGCGGAAATGGTTTTACTTCACGCGGCAGGAATGAGTCAACGGGACACAGCAGAGGAATATCACCGGCGAAATCCAGATCAACGGAAACCAAATCATACTACTATCGGTCGTTTACTGAAACGGTTTAAGGTCACAGGGAGTATTCACGACAAACCACGTTTAGGACGGCCAGCTACACCAACAGGGAAGTCAAAATCAGCTGACGTACTAGCGAAGTTGTGTGTTAGTCCAACACGGTCAACAAGGAAGGTGGCACAGGAAAGTGGTGTCAGTCAACCATCCGTGTCCAGGATACTATCATCAAATCATTTCCATCCCTACCGCATGCATTTTGTGCAAGAGCATCATGGTGATGACACTGATAGACGGGTACAGTTCTGTGAGTGGTTTGAAGAAAGAAGAAGACACCAGCCAAATCTTGCGAGTGATATGATGTTCAGCGACGAGGCATGTTTGCATTTGAACGGAATAGTGAATAAACATAACGCTGTGTATTGGTCAGCCGAAAATCCTCATGTAGCTGTAGAGAGACATCATCAGACTGATCCCAGGTTAAACGTCTGGTGTGCCATACACGGGAATGTTCTTGTTGGTCCCGTGTTTTTGAATGACAGGCTCACTGCGGACCAGTACAAACATCATCTCGAGGCTACACTGTTGCCATACTTAGATAATCTGGCCCTGGAAAACAGGCGTGTTTTTTTCTTTCAACAAGATGGGGCACCACCGCACTTCGGCCAGGGAGTCCGTCAGTTGCTGGATGAAATTCTTCCTGCACGTTGGATTGGTAGACGGGGCCCAGTTGAATGGCCGCCTAGATCGCCAGACCTTACACCATTAGACTATTTTCTCTGGGGACATCTCAAGTCTACAGTATACACTAATAGACCCCGAGCACTAATAGAGCTACAGGAGAACATCAGGAGAGCCTGTGGAGAAATAACACCTGCAATGTTAAGGAATGTGTGCAGAAGTTTTCTTCGCCGTATTCGTATTTTCCGTCAGCAGGGTGGAAGCCAATTTGAGCATCATCTCCGTCAGTGTATGTGGAGAACATATCGCAGGACAACCATCCGTGGTTAAAATGGTTCCCATTGTAATTATGTTGTATAAAGTTTCATTTTATTTGTTTTCGTTTCATTTGTGAGTGTTTTCAATTGCTTTTGAGTTTCAAAAGCTCAACTTTTCGTATTGTGTATGTGCTTTCTAGCGCATTAGATTAAATTAAAAACTCTTATTTTCGCTTTGCGTATTGGTTTGTGAAGGGGCTTGTGAAAGTGGGCGTTCGAATTATTTGTTACCTTCGGTTGTGCTTTTGGTGTACATTTCACTTTTACACAGTAAATTTCGGTTATTGATTAGTAATTGTTGCAGTGAATTTTAGTAGCGATTTTCTATCTATAAATTACCTGGCCGATGTGGATATTTGGATTTATTTAAACATTTTATAATTAACTATTACTAATGATTCATCCGAAAATTTCTTTAGTTTCTTTTCGTTCACCGTTTCCCATCGCTATACTGAAGAATACCGAATTAACTAAATCTAATATAACCTAACCAAATCCCTGTATTTTGATTAAGCTTTAAACCTGTTTTCTGCAAACTATTTTACTTTAATTTATGTGACAGTTAAAGTCCATACTAAATTCAGTTGTAAGATCGATACAAGCTGTGTTTACCATGTACCGGTAAAATTATGCGCTTTGAGTATACTTGGTTAAATTACGGTTAGGTTAAGTGTAGTCTATTTTGGGAAATAATTTCTTTCTGAAACCTGTTTAAAAATTCAGATATGTGTAAAAGTATGTTCAGTGATGCAGTGATATATTCTTATTGTGTTCTTAAGACTGAATTTTGTGTAACCCAAGGTTTCGGTTCTACACGTAGAAATTGCAAAATGTTGAAATTTTCTCTTCGTGTAAAAATGTATGAACTTTGGAGATGCTATAACTTCATTCTGAGCTCCTTCTTGACGTTGAGCGTTCTTGTAATGTTTCGCTTGTTTTCGGCGTATATAATCTGTAGAAATGATAACAATTTACTGGGAAAAGTGATGCCAGTGGTTATTTTGAAAAATATTTTTTCCAGTCAAATTTGTAATAGCCAATATACATGAAATTTCTATTGAATCAAACAGAACACTCTCCTGTAAAGGAAATAAACTCCGTTTTTACCCAGTACTTGAGGTGTAAACTTGTCATTTGAAAAGTAGTTATATTATTTAAACTCTGCTAAGTAGTGCTACTATGTTGAAAAGGTTTGTAGCGACTCCCGATCGGTTTGTCGCGACATATCTTCTACAGGTATATGGTTTAATGTTTTCACTGTTCTACACCTAGTAGTATTTTAGTTATTTCCAATGGACAGCGTTGGTGACGCAATACTATTCCTGTAACAATAAGATATTGTAGCTCAAAAACCATACAAAATATCGAAAAAGTTTTCCTCTAAAAGTTGTTCTGTTTTCAATACTGATTCCAAAAATGTAACAAGTTACCCCAGTTTCCATTTGAAATTTAAAAGTTGACCCCTCTCATATGTATTTCCGGTACGCCACTGATTCCCCGAATACGCTAGTTGAATTATCCATATGAACTTTTATCACAAAATTTTTTGTTCCACTTCTTTTAAGTGCACTCCATAACGAAATGGTCCTATGGTGCCGGACTTTCGAATCACCCTGTATATATATAACTAGTAGAAAGGAAAGTCGGGAGGGCAATTTAAGGTAAATTTAAGACAAATGAAGGAGAAAAAAAGGATAATACTTACACCTTAGTTTCGCATTCGATCACACATATTCACATAAAAAAGTCACTATATTTCGTATATTACACGTTTTCAAGTACAGAATAAGAGAGCGAAGTTCACGTATTCACAAAGTACAAGTTTCAAGAGACAGTGGCGACACGTAGCAGACAAAGCACCAAAACTGGAGAACAACTGACTGCTGTAGCGCGTAGATTTCCGGAACTTGAGATAATAATAACTGTATAGCGTGTAAGTACAAGGTGGGATCGTGGCTGGAAATGTCTTGAAAATGCAGAATGCTTCGAGTTATTCAAGGTAAAGGCCAGGTTTAATTTTCGCGCTCAAAAAGTGAATAATGGCATTCTCCCATAGACGGCGTGTTGAGGTGTTGGTCGTAAGAAGTAAAATGTGGATTATGGTAGCCAGGAAAGATAGATCAAAATTGGTATTGTGGTACTCGGTGTGCAAGGAAACTGGGGCATCCGGTTTGTTGATAGTACAGAAGTCACGATGGTTATTAATTCGAATGTTAAGAGCACAACTTTTTTCCCCCAAATAAAAAGCATCACAGAACTTGCAAGTTAGGATGTATATAACATTAGGGGTGTGGCATGTACCCTTGGTATTGAGGGTGTACCGACCATTGGCAGTATTGATAGTGATTGTGGGAGAAGTGATGAAAATAATATGGTACACACTTAAACAATAATATGTAGAGAACGTGCGATATTTCGGCATTAATACCGTAGACTTGCTTTACAGGAGGAGACCCACACATGACGATAGAACAAGAGACGACAGTAGCGACATGCAGCGAGCGGCGCATTGTTTGGAGAACAGTTGACTTCTGTATGACGCCAGGAACAATTGACAATTGTACAGCCTGTAAGTTCGGAATAGGATTGTGGAAAAGTGTTGAAAATGCAGAGAAAACGGGTTAGAGATATTGAAGGTTAAGTCCAGAATACTTTTTCCGCGCTTAAACCATGAATAAAGGCCCCGTCCCACAGACGACGTTTTGAGGTGCTGGTCGTAGCGGGTAAAATGTGGATTATCGTAACCAGGAAAGATAAATCAAAATTGGTGTTTCGGACTCGGTGTGTAAGGAGACTGGGGTATCCGGTTTGTAGATAGTGCAGAAATGACGATGGTTGTTAATACGAAAATTCAGAGCACCACCTGTTCCCCCACAGAAAGGCATCACAGAACTTGCAGGTTAGGATGTGTATAACATTAGAGGTATACCGACCATTAACATTAATGATAGTGACTGTGGGAGAAGTGATGAAAATGGAGCAGGTCTTACATCTGTGTCTCATGCATGCATGGTCACCAGTTTGCGGTGGTGGCAAGGTAGGATTCGTATCGACTAAGATGTTTCTAAGATTTGGTGGATGTTGAAAAACTAATCTAGGTTTCGTGGGGAATACTGATCTTCTGTCTGGGTCAGATTGGAAAATGTGGAATCAGATGTACGCTTTGTTTGACGTTGGTTAGTTTAAGATGGAACAGGATGATTAGAGCCGGTGGGTTCGGGTTTGAGTGGGTTGAATGTGTGAGGATGCACGGCGAATCTGTTTGGTTACAAGGATAGATGGGTAGACTAGAGCTTCCTGGAGGCGTTGGTTTTAAGTTTCAGTAGCAGAGATGGTGGAATTCAAGCGTTGTCCTCTGAGTGCAAGGAAAAAAGGAATCGCTTTCTTGGTGTTGTAAGAGTGGGAACTTGAGTAGTGTAAATACTCCATTTAGTTGGTAAGTTTTATGTGAATGCAAGTACTGAGGGAGTTGTTTTCTAAAGTGATGTCCACATCAAGGAATGTGACTCTTCTGTTAGAAATTGATATGGTGAACTGGAAAGCACAGAACTGGTTCAGCTGTTCTAAGAATGTGTTGAGACTGGTTTCACCATCAGTACATAACATCAGGTAATCATCCAAAAACCTTATCCAAAGTAGTGGGGCAAGGGCTAAGTTTGTAGGAAATCATGTTCGAGCTTGCCCATAAACAGATTAGCATAAGAAGGTGCCATCTCGTACCCATGGCTGTGCCTCGGATCGGAAGGTAGTGTTTGTCGTCAAAGGTGAAGTTGTTACATGTGAGAACTAGGTTGGCCAGGTTAAGAAAGAAAGCTGTGGTTGGGCTATGAGGTTTGGGTCTCTGGGTAAGGAAGAATTCCATATCTGCTAGGCCATGGGCATGAGGAATGTTGGTATATAAGGAAGTAACATCTATGGTGCAAAGCAGTATGTCAGAAGGAAGAGGCGGTAATTTACGGATGATTTCTAACGCCAGGCACACCTTCCAATAAACTCCATACTAGCCTTGAACATTTGCACCCTCCCTGTGAGTTCTCACATCACATGGACAGCCAACCTAACCCATAGCCAACGGAAAGCCCTTGTAGCGCTACGCGAGAACCATGACATAATGGTCCTCCCAGCGGACAAGGGGTCCGCTACAGTAGTCTTAGACAAAGCTGACTACCTCCAGCAAGCTTAGCGCCAACTATCCGATCCCAATACCCCAGACCTAACCTACACTCACGAACAGAAAATTTCTGATTTCATTACCGCGAATGGTCCTCGTGAGGGCATATCTGAAATGTCCATAAAATACCTAAACCTGGAAAGTCCACGTACCCCAACCTTTTACCGAAGATCCACAAACCAGGTAACCCAGGCAGACCTATTGTAGCCAGCTATAATTCCCTACTGAACGCATTTCCGCTCTCGTTGACTCCTTCCTTCAACCACATGTTCAAGCGCTGCCTGCCTACATACCTACCACTACTTTCCGCAATTACCGCCTCTTCCTTCTGACATACTGGTTTACACCACAGATATTACTTCCTTATATACCAACATCCTCATGCTCATGACCTAGCAGCTATGGAATTCTTCCTTAACCAGAGACCCAAACTTCATAGCCCAATCACAGCTTTCCTTCTTAACCTGGCCAACCTAGCCTCGCATGTAAGAACTTCACCTTTGACGACAAACACTACCTTCAGATCCGAGGCACAGCTATGGGTAGGAGAATGGCATCTTGTTATGCTAATCTGTTTATGGGCCAGCTCCAACATGATTTCCTAAAAGCCCAGTCCTTGGGCCCACTGTTTTGGATAAGGTTCTTGGACTTAACCTTCAATAACTCTAACCCGTTTTCTCTGCATTTTCAGCATTTATCCTTCCACAATCCTATCACGGTCCTACAGATTGTACCGTCAATTGTCCCATATGCCATACAGCAGTCAACTGTTCTCCAAACGATGCGCTGTCCGTTACGTGCCGCTACTGTCGTCCTAGTCTTTTGTTCTGTCCCCGTGTGTGCGTCTCTCTCCTCCTCTACAGCAAGTCTACATTATTAATACCGAAATATCGCAAGTACTCTACATATTAGTGTTTAAGTGTGTATGTTCGCCTATAGTAATCACTTCCTACTTTTAACTAAAAATGAAGTCGTTCAGAACCATATTGGGCATCTGGTTTGATCAGGTTTGGTGCTGTGTTAAAAGGGATTTAAAAATTAATAGTTGGGCAATATCCTCTTTGCGTCCCTCTGAGATATTCCTGAACTTACATTTTCTAACTAACGATAACTTGAGCTACGATGTGGTATATTTCTTTTTGCAAGAAAGTAAAGTTGTGAGTTACTGTTGAGAGGAATTTAGTTTGTCGTGTCTCCGAAAAGCAACTGATTGGGTGCATTCTCTCCGAGATCTGATCACATTATTTTCTAGTTTAATATTTATATGTAGTAAATACGAACCAAGGAAGTCAATCAAGGCGCTTTCAGAAAGGCACTGATCAAATTTTGTTTCTGCAATACTAAATTTTGTCTTGCTCTAAATACGGATACAAATGAATAAAGTAATATTGGCCCGACGCCTATATCGTTGTTTATTACTTGCATATGAAATTTTGTTTCATGGCACGAATAAACTTTGTAATAAAATTGTTAGCAGACGGATTTTTTTTTCTCAAGTTTAAACAAAGTTACATTTAGATTATGGTAAATTGAAAGTTCGGAATATCTTTTAAGCTAATAATAAAAGTTCTTTCTCCTACAGTTACTGGTAATTTCTTTTAAATACTTTGCCGATTCTCTTCACCAGTGACCGGATGCATGAACCGGGAGTGGAGGTTATTGAGAAATAGTCTTTAAGTGGATTTAAATATAGTTAACGGCTCATAGACAGTGTGGCGCATGATTAAGGAACTTGGTGCCCGCTTCTACCGGTTACAGACGTTAATGAGTTAAAGTCATCTGATTTTCGTGTCCGCATCGAGTACTGTGCTAGTGTACTGGCCACTCTCTATGTGGATCTACACAGCATCGACGATTAGTGATGGTCAGATGAGTGTCATGTGCTTCTGAGTGGGTATGACAACAACCAGAATATCACGTTCCTTGGGTAGGCGAAGCCCGATGAATGCAAAGACCCCTACATTCTGAGATCACTGTGTGAACTGCGGTTTCTAGTCATGGTGTCATCGGTTCGTGTTTTATTGAACATGATAATAGTGAGGTCATCCTTATCAACACAACTATGTACTGGGAGCAGGTCCTTATCCGCTGCCATGGCGATTTACAGACCTTTTGAGAGATCAACAGTTTGGATTTCGAGAAGCAGGTATTCCAACAGGACGGGATCACCCCCCACATTGACAGTGGGAATCTGGCGTTCCTCGAGGAATTCTTTCCGCGTACGGTTGTATCATCAACAGCCCGAACCTCACAGTGTGTGACGCTTTTTTATGGGCATAGTAAATAAACATTTTTTAATTCGGTACCACGTACCCTTCCTAAACTGCGTACAAACACTGAGTATGGTACTACACGCTATTTGCCATTAAAATATTAAGTGTAATTCACTAATGATGATCGTAAGAAGTACCGAACTTAACATCACCAAAAATATATCTTTACACAGGAAAATAATTACAAGCTTACACAAGTAAGTGAGACCCAATACGGAAAAAAAATAAAAAAAATAAATAAAAACAACGCTGAAATAATTAAAAACTTTACCTCTCTGGAATATTTTCTTTGTCGTTTGTTTCATTTTCCACGTTGAAGTCCCATTTCTCCAAAACTTCCTTCGTATCAACATTGGATATTACCAACGCTAGCTTTTTCAACTCATTTCTCCTCAGCCAATCTAATAAAGAAAGAAAAAAAATATGCTATTTGAGAATTTCTTATCGTTAAACAAAAATTCTTAAAACTTGGAAAATTACAAATATTCTTGAACACAATACAAAAGTTTTATTACATAACAAAAATATTATTTTCATCATATCTTTATATTGACAAACACGTTAACTAATGTCACTTATACAAAGTAAAGTACAAATAAGGTCATATTCACCAGTGTTCTACAAAACATAATAAGTGAAAGACCAGTCAATAAAGGTTTGATGTCGAAAATAATCATAGGAAAGTTGAATTTTGGCCAGTTGTTACATCATTAGAGGTGCATTTTTCCAGAACTACCCCATGTGCTTCCCTCAACTACAAATTTAAGACTTTCAGAAATTGTATTATATCTCCATAACCAATAGACATAATATAATTCTTTTTTCCTATAATTACTAACCCCCAGACTACAAAAGTGTTATCTTGAGTTCTGCGTTATTACTAGTAGTTTTGCTGTAATTTACATCGAAAGCGCAAAATAACGCTATTTTCCTTTCAATATTTACACTCTTTACGGTGTAGCTTGTTTTAAACTCACTGTATAAAAAATGTTCGATATCAAAGTTGTTGCTTGTTCAAAAAGGTTGTTCCATTTACAACGCAACCCGGGATAGTATAACTTTTGAACCGGAAGCGATAAACAGATAATGCTTATACCAAAATGAAGCCTTGTTCATGCAGATATTTTTAAACTAGGAAGCAATGATTGAATTACGTTACGAACTATGCACTGTTGCCAGATGTATCGGAAGGTGTAAATATTTTTTTTTTTTTTTACAAAAGATGTAAAATGACTCATAACACACACATATGGACGTTCTGTCGTTATTTTTCAGCTTGGTCAGGTGGAGTAGCTCGGCAACTATGGCCGAAAAAAAAATGTTCATTTCTACCCATAACCAATCGGATGAGGTCTCTGTAAGGGGGAACTAGGAAAATCGTGGTTTTTAGAAATTAAGATTGTGAATTGGCAACACTGCTGGTGTCTCAGTACCAAGAAAGGTGTCTCTCTAAACTGTACACATTATACAATTACTGAAAACAAGAAAAAGGAAACTTTGAAATTGTCATGAAGAAAGTGTTACTTGTATGCACTCGACAACACTGCTATACATCAGGAACTGAATATTTATGAATACAGATGAACATGATTGATGGTTTCAGCAAGACGGGGCAACATGTCATACGTCAAATGAAAGGTTAAACGTGTTGAAATAATTTTTTGGTGAGCAGATAATAAGTAAAGAAAGATTTATGGCCTAGTTGCTCCCCTAACTTAACATCTCCGGACTTTTTTCTATGGCGCTACTTAAAGCAAGAGTATACAAGAATAATCCTCGAGCTATACAAGACCTGGAAGCAAACATTTGCAGTGCCATTGAGAAAATTAACATTTCTACTCTTCGTAAAGTTGCTGCCAAAATGGTGAAACGTGTGAACCTCTGTTTTGAACAAAACGGGGGCCACTTCCAGTATCTGATGTAAAGCTGACAATTCCTGATGCATACCAGTGTTGCCAGGTGTATATGTAAGTAACACTTTTCTCATGAACATTTCAAAGTTCCTTTTTTCTTGTTTTCAGTAATTGCATGATGAGTAAAGTTTAGAGACAAACCTTTTTAAGCACTGAAACACCAGCAGTATTGCCAATTCACAATCTTAATTTCTAAAAACCATGATTTTCCTAGTTCCCCCTTACAGATGCTTCATCCGATCGGTTATCGTTAGAAATGAACATTTTTTTTCTCGGTCATAGTTGCCGAGCTACTCCACCTAACCAAGCTGAAAAATAACGACAGAACGTCCATACATATGTGTTATGAGTCATTTTACATCTTTTGTAAAAGAAAAATATTTACACCTTCCGCTACATCTGGCAACACTGCGTAGTTCCTAATGTAATTAAATCATTGCTTCCTAGTTTAAAAATATCTGCATGAACAAGGCTTCATCTTGGTATAAGCATTATCTGTTTATCGCTTCCGGTTCTAAAGTTATACTATCCCCAACCCCGGGTTGCGTTGTAAATGGAACACCCTGTATAAAATGGTAAAAAGGTAGGAAAAAAGGATACTTACAAAGCAGAATACTGAGACAGAAGTACTGAGAATACTGAGACAACAACTTTACAAACACAATAAAAAGGCAGCAACGTTTCGCAAAAGCGTTTTCACCTGGTAAGACAGAAAATGGACAGAGCGGACTGGTGCGGGACTTGTGTTAAGGATACGCCATTTCGCAAACTGATGCTGGGTAAAATGACTAGATGGGTCGCAGAAAACGGAGAAGAAAGTGTGAAGGTTACTAGGAGTAGGAAAAGGGCTTCCTGAAGGAATAAGCGGGTAAAGATTCAGAGAGGGGAAATAATAACAATAATAATAATAAAGATGAAGGAATAAGGGAGAATAAAGAAATATTATTAAACAATAGGATGGAAGTGCAACTAGCGACGGAACGAAGAAGCGAATAGAAGAAGAAGAAACTGCGCTGCAGAAAGTTACATACAGTTGAGGCCGGGTTCATGGTTGGCGGAAAGAATAGAGATGAACGTCTGCTCCCATCTCTTTCCAACTGTGGCAGGTGAGTCAGGGTTCAGGATTTTCAGGATTCTAATTCGAAAGGTTTCGTCAAAGGTGCAGCCGTGATAGGGTGTGTGTTCAGGTATGGGGAGGTGCGGAAGATGTGATTTGGAGGAGTAGTGATGGTTGTTGATGCGGTTGTTAGGGCAGTTTGAATTTCGCCAACGTAGAAGGCGGAACATGAGTTACACAGTAGGAGACAAAGTTCACGAAAGTACACAGGGTTCTTAATCCCTTTTGGAGTCTATACATACGTAACAGCATCATACGGACTTTGTGGGATGCCTGCTTCACTGTGTAAATTAATGCAGATGACGCTAGAGGAAAGCTATTTTACAGACTCTGTTGTTTACTATGATGATTTAGCGGGAGCAGGAAAAGACTGTGCTGAACTTTACGCAAAGCTTGAAAGAGTTCTCACCAAGTTAAGAACAGCATCCTAACAGCATCCGTTAATCCTAAGAAGCTAGCCATCGGAAAGGAATCAATTGAATTTCTCGCGTTTAAGCTGAAAAAAGAAGAAATTTTTATTTCTGATGAAAAACGCAGGTTGGCGAAACTGTTACAGCCCCCCACCACAAAGAAAAAAATTAATGTCATTCTTTCTTGCGCAATTTTGTACCACGGATGTCTATTTTGGTCAAACCTTGGACTGACCTACTCAAGAGTGAAGCGCGTTTTGTCTGCTCTGAAGCGTGTCACAAGACGCTAATTGCACTACAAAAACACACAGAATCTGACCCAGTTTTAATGTTGCCTAGTATGGACAAAGAGTTTCATATCTTCGGAGATAACAGTGACCATAGCGTAGGATATATTATGTTGCAGCCTTCTGAGGGAAATAAGTTAAAAGTTGTCTCCTTCGGCAGCAAACGCCTAAGCCCGGGCCAAGAATTATACATTGTCGGTCGGAAAGAGACGTTATCTCTGATTATTACACTTGAACGTCATGCTTCTTTGTTAATGGCTTCAGGTCAACAGATTTATCTCTATACAGATCATAAAAATCTATTATCTATTCTCAAGATGAAAGATTTGCTTTCGGTATATGCCAGTTGGTGCATAAGATTAAATAGATTTCGAGTGATAATTAAAAATGTCGCCGGTGTGAAAATGATAGTTGACTATCTTTCGAGGCAGATTAAAGGACATGATATAGATATCGATTTCCTTGGGAAAGCGGTAGCGAATGAACATTGTCCATTGGAGGATGATGAAATAGACCATGGTGCAAAAATAGAACTGTCTGATGGCAAATTAATTAACATAACTGATTTAGCTACAGAAGAGCTGAATGTACTTGAGCTATACAATAGTAAAGCTTTAAAAAAGCTGAGAGAAGAGAAAAAGAAAAAACGGAGACTAGAATTGTATAAAATTATAAATTATTGTAAAAAAATTACACAAGATATTCTTTTTACAGAAGAAGACAAGAGAAATAGTTTTGACCTACTACCCTTCAGTGAAGGGAAGATAGAAGGTAATGAAAAAGAACTAGATATGCTTATCAGAGATGATATTGATCCGCAAATTATTTTGAAAGAACAATTAGAAGATGAAGTTTTATCCACTCTCCGAACTTTAGTCAAGGGGGAGAGAGCAGTGATCTTAAAGAAAAAAGAAAAGCGTTTGTTTGATACTCTAGCAAGTGAATCAGTTTTAAGTAAAGAAGGTATTTTGTTGAGAAGAGTTTATGACTGTTACAAAAAAGGAGCGATTAGTGGTATGGGTTCCTTTGAAATTAAGGTACAATTTATTTATAGCCCTCCACGATCATCTGAGTAGTCACAGTGGCATTGAAGCCACTCTAGACCGTGTATTGAAACAGTTCATGTGGTGCGGGGTCAGGCGTGACACGATTTCTTACGTAAGGTCATGTACGAACTGTTCGGAATTTAAACCGACCACGGGGAAACAACCTGGGTTGATGGCTTCGAACCAAACTACTGATATTGGACAAGTAGTTTATACGGATTTAATAGGGCCACTTCCACGTTCTCGGAAGGGAGGATACTTATGGCTCGCCGTATTTATAGATAAGTTTTCCAAGCATGTTACCTTAAAACCGCTTCGAACCTTATCTGCGAAGACTGTTTCCCAAGCTTTCTTAGAGATTATGTGTGAAACTCTTTTTCTATAAGTCAGTTTGTTCAGATAATCATTCTGTGTATTCAGGAAGATTGTTTAGAAGTGTAATAGCTCTTTTAAATGTTAAAGGTATTAATATTAGTCCCTTTAGGGCTCGCGACAACTTAGCAGAAGCTGCTATCAAACAAATTCAGCGTATGATATTTATGTATTGTAAACAACATGAAGCTTGACCCTTGCTATTGAAACCATTACAGTATGACTTAAATTCCAGGAAGAGCCAAGCTACAGGACTGTCTCTGAATAGTATACGGGAGAGAGCTTCCCAACTCGTTTTCTCTCGATTTCAAGACAGAACTAGAGTTAAATTCGAAAATCACCACTACTCAGTACGTGCGTGACCTTGCAGAACGTTTGAAGTCTGTGAGAAAGTTTGTCTTTGAAAATCAAAAGAAACAAAGTGAAAGGCAGGCCAAATACTATAATCGTAATAGAGTGCCTCATTCATATAAAGTAGGAGACAAAATACGGTTGAAAAAGATAAACTTATCTTCGGCCAAGCATCACCGGACCAAGAAGTTCATGACGAATTGGACAGGTCCTTGTTTAATCATAAAGAGAGTTAATCAGAATAACTTTGTAATACGACACCTGAAAACGAACAAGATAATAAAAACTAATTGTGATTTTTTTATGAAATTTTATGAGAGGCATGAGTTTGCAAAGAACAAAGAGTACGTCACAGACCAGGATAAGAGCTGGACTGAACCAAAAGCCGTTATACAACCACCCCCATATAATTTAAGGAAGTAAAGTATTTCAAGAACTTCCACGGCCTGGTTAGCTTTCATCTCATTAGGAGTGATTGTTAATTTCTCCGGACCTATGATAACCGGAGGTCCACTATCTGTATTCAAGAACAGATTAGTGCAATGAAGCACAGTCTGGTTTACCCCATTGACCATTTATTTGGCGCATCGTTGGAACAGCTTTACTGGTCCCGAAAATCTTTCCGTTGAGGTGTGCGGTAGGCAGTATTCATCGGTGGATTTGGAAGATCGAAGAGCAACAGTGAAAGTTTTACTCGAACATTGAACAAGTAAAAATGTGTACTTTCATTTGACACTATGAAATTTACTTTTTTATCTTGTTTTCTTTTTTTTAGTATTCAAAGAAATAGTGAAAGAGACTAGCGTGAGCTATAATAAAGACACTTAAAAGACTTTGATAATACACGAGAAAAATATAGAGAAAATGTATACATGGTGTGTTGAAAAGGTTTGGTAAGGACCTCTTTCTCGCATAAGAGAAGCAGAAGACTGAGGAAGTCAATTTTTCTTGTTCAAATTTAGGGGAGTATTATGTAACAGGTGCGATGCTCTTCCCTGTTACTTTGTATATAATTTCAAATTATCCATGTAATTTTTAAAAAAAATAATATTGCTTTTTTTTATGTATATTAATGTATAACTTGTGTGTGTTTAATGGTAAGATCTGGCCAGATCGAATAGTGTAAGGAAGGTAAATGTAGTGTATGTTATGTAATATGTAATCTATACTATCTTGTAATCGTTTTTGTATATTTCCAATGTAATCATATAAAGGATTTTCTTTTTAGTTTAGCAGCATGAAAACGTATATTTTGGACGATTCTGTGTACAGAAGCAGCTTGATTCTGGAGCTAGCTACAGTAGGGGAGTTTTCCTCCAATCAGGGCTCTTCTTTTAAACTTCTGAGAGCCACTTGCGTAAGCAGCCACTGTCTTTGGCTTGGGTGGTCGCCACCTATTTAAGCGAGCTGCCGCGCCAACTGACCACTGCTTAACCTCGTCAGACCTACCATTTACTTCGAAGTAGCATCCAGAAGAAATGAGCGGCTTGGTAAGCCAAAAGGTTCCTTTCAGGGGCTCTTATTTTTAACCTTTTCATTTAAGAGAGCAAAGTTATCAGAAAGTACACAGAATACGTCATCTCTCTTTTCTTTCTATCAAATTAGCCATTCATACAAATTTTTACTTTTTCTTTTAATATGATGTCTTGCTTTACAGGAGAGTACAGAGTCCCGAGACGCTCTGTATTCTGATCTTCAATGATGCTAGGGACTTTGAAATCTGGACCCTTTGAAGGGGAAGGAAGTGCTCAGCGCCTTTCATCACATTACAGAAAGTGGGGGGAAGAAATAGTCACCACCATCATCATCATTAGAGGAAACAGTCTAAGAATCAGAAATACTGAAATAAACAGATTTGTCAAAGATAAAACAAATCCTGTCTGCACTAAAGGTTCGGGGAGACGAATTAAGTTCTCTCGACTTGTCGCAAGGTAATATTTTTTCTTGGTGTGGTTTATATTTTTCCTGCGAGTTAGGTATTTTAAAAAGTCTAATTTTTGTTGTGTAAGTTTTATTTTCCTTCCATAGTGAAAGAGTGGCGCTCCGGGCAACTAAGTATTTTATTTCTTTATATTTTTATTATTACGTTTCTTTGATAACCACACCGACCAGATTCCTATAAGATAATCTTGCAACAAAAAGAAAGTTGAAAACACGTCACATTAACGCCCTAGCAACGAAATTCTATCTTCGTTGAAATATAGTTTAAAATTCAATTTGTTTTCAACGTGCACATGCCGTCCGGGTACACTCAGAATATTTTGCGTTTTACCGAGTGAGGGTTAAATGAAAACTCGGTTAAGATTAGCCGAGTTAGGGTAAAAAATACCCTTTTTGAAGAAATGCTGAGGGTTATTTTTACCGAAATTAATTCGGTTAAAGGAGAATTACATATTTTATCGAGGAAATGGGTTATTCTTGTTAACAAAATCGACAAAAATATTTTAACCCACTTACACGGTTACTTTAGACGACAAAAACGTCAATTTGTATCTTCTTCCCAATTTACCCTAGTACGTGGGTTACATTTGACACTTTTTCCTCGGTTGCAGTTATCCGTTTTTCAGGTTAGATGTGGCAGCGCTTTTTTTTAACCGAGTATCTCGGTTACTTTGAATATGGTGGGCGTTCTGTGCATGCGTGCAAGCGTACCGCAACGACGAAACAACCCAGTGAAGAAAATGTTTGGCAAAAGGTTGGGAAAGTCTTTTGCCCCCTTGTCCCGACTATGAGGTTGGGATTTGGTCGGAACTGAGGAAAATGCCGACCATGTCCTAACAAGGCAAGATTATGACGGTACGAATAGTCAAGAAGGCGGGCAACTATCTGAGACAGTCAGCAGAAAACAATTTTAATTAAAATCAATGATAGTCACGATACATCTAGAATAGTCATTAATTTCTTCATTATAGAGATTCAAAAATAAATTGCAAATGTCAGTTAGGATCGTCGGGCTTCACTCGGCGCTTGTTCTAAACCCGACTCTACACTGACGGTTGAAATGTGGGCGGCAGCATTTGTATGGGCCGAATTCTGGCCGAGGACTGTAACTCTCTAATATTAAAATATGCTTATTACATTAAAACATATTTATCTGTTAATTTCATTCGTCTTTTTACAGAAATCTGTAGTGAAAAATATCAAAAAATACAAAGCAAGCAAATACAATGAAATTAACTACATTTTTCATGTTCTCATTTGCATGTTGAAAACATTGAATTTTAAACTTGATTTCAACGAACATTTAATTTCGTTAATAGGGCGTTAATCTATGACATATATTTCGTATTATGTGTGTTTTCTAATGGGACATATTACACTTATAAAGAAATACAAATTTAATAGTGCAGCTATGATCAAGGTATTAAAGAAGAAAAACTGCACATAAGAAAGAAAAAGGAAAGTATTCTTTATTTTTATTTGTATATGATGGTGTACAACGCGTAGCAACTCCATTCAAGACTGCCTGTTAATACGAATACCGTAAAAGAGTAGCAATCTCACAACGTGGATCCATAAAGATAAAATGAATTGTATGGGCGGTAACAGCACTATGGCTTACGCCCGTCCCGATACGGGGGAAGCCCCTTATCTTTGTCACGTCTAAAAAATAGCTGTTAACTAAAATGATAAAAGCATATAAAAGCTGAAGAGGTAAGCACTTCAGAAAATTAAAATCGTACTAAAAACTAAAGATGTATATTGTCTTTAGCATAAAAGGTAAAAACGTGAAGGCTGTAAATAGGCCTTCACAAAAATAAAATAACACTACATAAAACTTAACAGCTATGGGATATAATCATCTCAGAGAGACGGAGATAAAAATGTCTCACGGACATAACTAAAAACTTTCCGCAACATACCTGGTGCATCCCCTAACAATGACGCCATGTCATTGGGGATGTTATATCGTTGTCTGAGATGATTATATCCGGGACAATCTAAAAGCACGTGACGAATACTTGAAACCACATTGCAATTATTACAACGTGGTGGATCCAATCGTCGTAACAGATATCCGTGTGTTAGGCGACTGTGTCCTATACGTAGTCGACATAAAAGAACTTCTTCCCGCCTACTATCTCGGCAAGATGATTTCCATGGAGCAACAGTTACCTTAAGTTCTTTCAATTTATTAACAGCTACGTCATCCCATCGTCGCTGCCATTCACTGCGGGTAACTTGCTTATAATATATCATCATGTCCTGAAATGGGACATGCGGGATATCAATGTTAGCTCCTAAAGAGGCCTCACGAGCAGCTTCGTCTGCCAATTCATTGCCATGGATACCAACATAACTTGGTATCCACGACGTGGATCCATGAATGAATGGATAAGACGACGAGATACCAACGAGAAATGCAAGACGTTCCTGTGTTCGAACCCCACAGCAGCCACTGAGATTATTTACTGTTAAAAAATTAACACCGTAAATCATGATGAGAGCAACGGATAAAATGAAACTAAATGTGTGTATACCAATAGAAACTTGACAATAGTAGTTGAAATAATCGTCTAAATCTACCGAGGAAAACGCTAATTTTTAACCCGCTAACTGGGTAATAGTTACCCAAGCATTCGGTAAAAACTACCGAGGAAAAGGGTAATGTTTACCCACTAACTCGGCAAAAGTAACCCAGAAACTCGGTAAAATTAACCCAATGGAAAAGGTAATTTGGAAGCACTACGAAATTTTAACCGAGATATTAGGTTACTTTTGCCCAGCAACTCTGTAATATTAACTCAAGGAAAAAGGGTATTTTTACACTCTACGCATTTTTACCCGAAAAACTCGGTTATTTTTGTTCAGGAAGTCGGTAAAATTAACCCACAAAACATGGGTAATTTTACGCGGTACGACGTTTTAACCAAGGAACTCTGGTATTTTTGCCCAGAAACTCGGCAAGCTTTACCCAGAAACAAAGGTAATTTTTACGCACTACGCGATTTTAACCGAGAAACTCGGTTCAATCTTTCGAGAAAAGGGGTAATTTTTGCTCACTGAACTCTGCAATAGTAGCGTAGCAATATCGGCTTAACTTTACCCTGTACGTACTCGGTTAATTTAATCCCTTATCTCGATAAACAGAAAGTTCGTTCAATTTGCCGTCAAACTGGATTAAACGAAGATATAAAAATCTACCGAGTTGTTTTCGGCTAAAATAACCGTCTACTCGGTGTGCTACATAGTGTTCCTTCAGCTCGGTTAAATTTAACCGTCTTTCGGCTAAGTTAACCCTGAAATTTTTCTGAGTGTTTCATTTGTCTACGGCGATAGGCCAACGACTCGGAAGGTCCCGGGTTCGGGTCCCGGAAGGAGCATGGGTGTGGATTTTAATGGCTAAAGGGCTAATTGTGACGGGTCGAAGTCCATAGGTCTAGATTGGCCCATAAAAAATATAAAACTAAAAAAAAATCAACGTGCACATGAGAACAAAAATTAGTTTGTGGCATTCAATTAATTCTTAATTATATTTTTTTGACATAACATTAGTACGAAACACATTAAACAAAATCTATACCATAGTTGAATATAACATATTAAATACACGTTGTATTAACATCTTATCAACGCAATGACGTCTTTGTTGAAATATGATTTAAAAATAAACGTAATTTTTTCACCCTATAAAGGTTAATCAACAAAATTAACCTAAAATCAACGTTGAAAACACGTGTGTGTGCTACTTGGGTTAGAATACAATCCCTCGACGTAATTTGTTGTTTCTGCTTCATTACTGTCGAAATTATTCCATAATACATACTTCTCATAAAACACTCAACTCACTCGTAATATTATATATCTATAGCATCGAAAGGCGACGAAATAGACCTTATCTGACTTATTCACTTATATTCCTCAATTAAAATTAAATTCATTTCTTCTCTACCCTTCTCGCTTCAACTGTTAATCAAAACACTCGATTAATATTAAAAATACAATTTCAGAGGCACAAAATTAAACATTGGAAGACTGAATTATCATATATATTGAATTAAATCGATAACTTCATTTTTCCAAGACTTTCAATTTGGAAGTGTACCCGAATATTTCTTTGGGGATTTTATAAAAAGTTAATTCAATTATCCACTGCAATTTTATGCAAAACAATAGATTATTTCGATTAATACAAAGTAAAACTTTTGGTAAACTTGATTTTATATGGGCCAGTCTAGTAACTTTGGACTTCGGCCCGTCACGATCCGGCTCTTTAGGCTTTACACCTAGTTAAAATCCACACTCATGCCCCAGCTGGGACTCGAACTAATACAAAGTATATGAAATTATCTCTTTAGGAGAGAGTTATGGAGGTGACGATATGACAATATCCAGATTACACAAAAAAATAAGATCATAGATTACCTCGACCATCTTTGCCAATCGTGACTTATTTACCATTTGCAAAAGTGGGAAAGAAAAAAAAAAAGAAAAACACACACACACACACAAATCCTTAGGAATTTCATTGTCGATGAACGAGAAATTGCAAAAAATATCTGAATTGTTTATTTCAGTGTATCCCAACCTTTTGCAGGCTGCGGACCCCTTGATTACTTACTAGTTTCTTTGTGGACCTCTGCTCCTACAACCATGGAAAACATTATACATCAAGTATCAGTAGATATTTTTGCGTTATCTATAGCTTAAAAAAGACGTACAAATTCAATACATGAAAGTACAATTGAATACACTTTGCTAACAATACTGCAATTCGCGAAATATTAGCAATAATAATAAACTATTGAGTTTGTTTGCTTACTGTTTTTCAATGTGATGGCAGTCGTTTTGCGTCCGTCAACATTGGCTTCAAAGTAGATATTTTCAGGCGCAGATCTTGTTGGATATGAAGTCTCTTTCCGGACTTATTTTTCATACAAACAAGTACAGAAAATGTTGACTCACACAAGTAAGTAGTCCCGAAAGACATCAGATGTGATATTCCCTTTCTCGAAACATCAGAATACAAAGACCGCGGATAAATCCAAAAGTCTAGCATTCCTAGTAAACACAAACTGGAAAATATCATCTTCAAGAAGCAATAGCAGGACAACTCAATAAGCTGGTTTTCATTTGGTGACAACTAATTTTTATTGTTTAGAAAGAAGGTTCTTCATCCAATTGGTTTTTCTCGTAGGGAACCGGAAGTTAATCTCTCAGCTGAGAATCCAAAGAAAGAAAATGCTCCTTCATGTTCCCAAAATTTTCATTCGAAAGTTTTGTTTCAGTTGCCGACAGAAAGTCGTTCAGCTTGGGAAAGGAATCGCATTCCTTACTGTCGATTCGGAGAGCTCAACGTGTAGCTTTTTTACTTTTGCCGGTTTACATTGAAACTGGAACCTTGAATGTAATTTATTCAGAAATGACAAATGAGAAAATATCTGACTAATAAGCAATTGCCGAAACCCAAAGTAGTCCTTTAGTTTCGGTTCTAATTTCGTATCAACCAGAAAAAGTCCCACCTCATCACGTAGCTCGAATAAGAGTCAGGACTCTTCCATGATAGCCAGCTAACTTCAAAATATAATGTTCGTGATCTCTTCCTCTCTAAAAACACAATGCAGTGAAAATTTTGGATTTAAGGGAAAGATTCTGGCGATAACTAAGGGTGCTGCGAATAGTGGTGAGGTTAAAAGTCTTCATGTTTCTGTCGTCAAATGCGCATCCCTCCCTTTAACTTCTCTTGAGCTTCAATAAAAGAGTGTGGATGAATCGCCACTCCACGACAAAACCGATAAAAGCATCGAAAAGCAAGTAACAGAAATTCAGACTATTTCCTTGATTTCAATTATGGTACACGGCCAACATAGGGTTTACAAACCAAGAAAATTTTGTACAGTTTATTTTTAATTAAGAATGGTCTGTACTCGTAACAAGTGCTACACAAAGACAGCTAACCTCTCAGAAAATTTTTATACAAAAGCTCAAAAAATGAAGTTATATCTGTTTTAAGAATATGAAACACACGGGAGGGAATCGTGTCGAGATTCGGGGGTTTGCGGTAAATTATTTTGGGGCACGACGGGAAAACTCTCTCAGTTTCAGGTGTCGAAGTGAGTATGGAGTATGCCAGTTTGAGGAACTTTTGGAGGGCCTGAAGGCTGGGGTGGTACTGGGTGAGAAGTTTTGGAGCGGAGGAAGCTTCGCCGGATGGTCGGTTGGAGTTAGGGTGATTATTACGGGCAAGGTCCAGTTGTTTACGGATGAGGTGTTTGGGATATCCACGGTCAGTGAGAGCTGAGGAGACGGTACTGAAATAATTTTGGAGCAGGTCATCAGATGAACAGATGTGAGAGCCCCGGACAGCAAGAGCGTTTGGTATGGTATGGATGGAAGTTGTTGAAATGGAGATAATGCATACTGTTGGTAGGTTTAATATGAGCGCGTCTCAAGTCGATTGTTCTTGAGCCAGAAGGACCAAATGAACTTGACGCGAAAGGTGCAGTTGAGGTTTTGCAGAAATGTTTCCAGGGACTCTTGTCCATATATATTTAGTTAACAATTGCTTTGTTACCTAATGAGGTAGCAATGAGGCGCGCCAGCACGCGAACAATGCTTAACCTTCTATGTCTGCCCATTAGGCAGTTGTGAGCTGTCGACGATTATCACAACTTGTTTGCTGTGCAGTAGCAAGTTAATAGGTGATGTATTTTGATGTAGTGTATTTTGGCGGCCTTTTCTTGTGACATATCACGTACCCAGTCCAACTTGCAACAAAATTGCCACGTCGGTGGTGAAAAAAGAAGAGAAAGAAAGAATGTACTTCAATTGTAAGCTATTTTTGTGCTTAGTAAGAAGAACCTCAAGAGAATTTTTATTACGATAAGGTTAGTCACATTTATATTCGTCGGGAATTAAATTTTAGATTTTAATGTAGGTTACCTTTCTAGATGTGGCATTTTCGATTGAATGTTGCAGGTTATATTTATTGTGTTTTGTCGTAAGGATCGATTATCATTTTAAAGAAACTTTGTCAGGATCTTGTGAAAATTCACGTAGCGCAATGAGTGAATTGAACTCAACAAATTACTTATTTACTGGAATACAATAAAAGAAGAATGGATGATTTTGATTTATTGTGTGCTTTTAGTGGGAAATTTCTTGAAAGAGAAACTCGAATAGTGGAAACAGAATTACGGATATTATTGAGGTTAGTTTGAAACGAAACGATGGCCTGCATGAAAAGTTGGAAGGAGAAAGTAGTATTCGGGTTTACAGCACGTGCAAGCATGCAGAAATATACAAGGCATACTAGTATCAAAGATGATCATACATCAATGTAGACCGATAACCCATCTCACTGTTCAACATCTTGAACTTGTTTAAGGACCTCAGAAGGAACGTTCGATTTAAAAAGAAATTGCACTTATGGAAAAGAATTCAGTATTAAAACTGCATTAGAGCGTAAGAAGTGTTTTCATATTGTAGTGGCTTTAGAAACTAGGGAAAATCTTATCAAGAAATTTGACTTACGAAATGATGAGTGGGAACAAAGGGTAAGGGGCAGACTTCTTATTGTGAGTAATCTTGTAATACCAGAAGTACAGTACCATGGAAAGTGTTACAATGATTTTTCAGGAAATAAACCAATTGGGGAACTCGTGGATCGACCCAATAGAAACAGGGGAAGTCATTTTTAGTGTTATGTGAGTGCATATAAAACAGTTACGAATGCCAGTACACTCTGAATGAATTAGAATATATTATTTTGCAAAATGTACTCTGCTTATCGGACACAGCTCATAAAATGTGTCAGTGATATACACAGTGTCCCAAAAGTTAATGTACAACTTCAAGGTCATATAACTAGACTTGTAATTAACATAGAGTAAAAAGTAAGTTTCATGTGATGCACCAACTCAAAAAGTTTTGTTCTGTGAGGTAGTGAATAACATCCTTGTCTTTCCAGGTGGCAGAAGCAACAAAATTTGAAAATGGAGGTTGCATAGGCAAAAGCGCAGTGTGTTGCTTGGTTTCTTCAAACGATACGAAGAATTAGAACAACTCTCTCGGTCATCCAGAAGAAAACGGTACATCAACTTCATGGTACAGGGATGGGATTCATGGTGACCAGGCAGTGTGTGTAATGGAAGCACCATGTAGGCAGGCCAAGAACAAGTGAAGAAGATACGGATAGAATTCGACAAGCTTTCTAGCGTTTACCGTAGAAGTCTATTCGGAAGGCAGAACAGGAGCTGCAAATCCTTCGCACGGTAGTCCACTGGGTACTCGGCAAGCACCTGCAGTTGTTTCCATACCGACTGCAATTGTTACAACAGATAAAATCTGATGACAGGCCAAAACGCACGAACTTTAAATGTGTAGCATCCATTTTTCAAATTCTGTTGCTCCTGTCACCTAGAAAGACAAGGATATTATTCACTACCTCACAGAACAAAACTTTTTGAGTTGGTGCATCACATGAAACTTACTTTCATACTATATGTTAATTACAAGTCTAGTTATATGACCTCGAAGTTATACAGTACCTTTAGGGACGCCCTGTATTATAACAGGGAAACTGACCCTGCTACTGAAAGGTTAAGAGTAGTATTAGATGCAGCCGAAATCATACGATAAAATAAAATGAATTTTATGGGCGGTATCAGCACTTTCGCTTACGCCCGTCCCGATATGGGAAAGCTCCTTATCTTTGTCATGTCTAAAAATAGCGGTTAAGAAAATAAAACAGTAAAAAAACTGAAGATGTAAAAGGTCTTCAGAAATAAAGTACTGGACTAAAGGACCAGTATAAAAATTAATAAAAATTAAAAATATATATGATCTTTAATATAACAAGGTTTAAATCAGAAGGCGGTAGATGGTTTTTACAATTTAAAAGAAAATAAGTTAAAACTTAACAGCTGAAAGGATAACCATCTCAAATAGACGGTGAAACGCCATTGGGATGAAGATCAAGAAAAATATCACCTTCTAAGTTTAGGTTTGAATTTAGGTTTGCCCTTCCTTCCCACGTGATTCCAATCCGTGTCCATTGGATTGTCCTCAATCATGTCTGAGGTCAAAGATGAACTTGGTTGATCGATTGTATGTAGAGACTTCCTGAGCTAACTGAGCAGCCAGAACATGTGTCAGACGCTTAATGCTTGTCGTGAGAGGCGAGGCTCGTGCTGTTTTGAAACTATCTTGGGACTAAAAGTAGACTTAGCCCGTGGAGTTCTAGGATCCTATACAGGTCTCTGTTTGTCTCGCAACCTGCATCGGCATATCATGATGAGTCTCTGAGCCTCTAGGAGCCTTCTGAGGGTCTACAGGTACATGAGACTCTGTTTGTGGTGACAGAGTCTGGGTGGGTGAATGGGTGCCAACCGAGACAGTTTTAACTGATGTTGTTGCTACTACTAGTGAAAACGCACCAGATGGAAGGGTGCGCTGAGACTCTTTTAATCGACGTTTTCATTACCAACAGATATTTTCTCAATGACCATCAGCTCTCGAATTCGTTTTTCTTCCTTAAAAATGGAACAGTCGCGCGACCAGACCGTGTGCTCACCCTTGCAATTAACATACTGAGGCTTCAGTGAGGTGCAAGAAGCCGCACCATGGTTACTGGTTCCGCAAACACATACAGCAGAGGTCACGTTACATGACGTGGTGGTGTATCCACACTGTTGACATTTGAAACAGCGGAGCGGACTTGGTATATAAGACGGACAGGCAGGCGATAGAAAGCTGCCTTCATATCCTTAGGAAGCTGTGGCATGGCAAATATCAAAATTAGAGACCCCGTGAGTTAGAGTTGGCCAGTCTTTCTGCTGGGACGTCTAACATTGACTACGCCTTGACTGGCGAGTTCTCTTTTAATCTCCTCTTCAGGAACGTCTTTAAAATCCCAACAAGATATTACGCCCTGTGTAAAATTCAATTGGCGGTGTGGCTCAACTTCATACGCATTCGAAATTGTGTTTTTATGTGGCAGATTAAAACTTGAATTCCGGTCGCGTGTGTTAACTTCAAGAGATCCGATTGATGTAATTTTCATCAGGAGATTATTTGTCTGTTTATCAGTGGATGTCTCCATTAACAATGTTCCATTGCGAAGCTTTTTAACAGAGTTTTGCTCGCCTGCAAC